>JAUEKT010320315.1:0-10626 GCA_031762655.1 Doris verrucosa | reverse complement strand
ATAGCTTTCACTTTGTCCCAAAGACCTTCCCAAACACTGAGAAGGCGCCTGAGCTTTGCCATTTGTCTCTATCTGAGAAGGTCCACTGAGCCTTGTATGAGCCTGTAGGTTGTTGGCATTGCGTTTAAGGCCAGGCATGATATTGTCCTGGCCCCTTACGTTGTGAGAGATTAAAAATAGAGTAGGGGTATGTCTTGTTTGGTATTTTCATCTGTGAGGATGAAGAAAAGGGAGGGGAACAGGCAATTACTATACTTACTCTATTTCACACAAAACGGTTTACGTTTTTTAGGAATAACTTTTTTATTTATAGAATAGTCGAGAAGAAATTTTGTACACGTACAAACCCAGTTTGTCTGAACGTGGGGATTTCCCCCCAATTTTTTAGACCTGGAATAAAGAAGCTAGCTTCATAACATATGCAAAATATGAACTGATTACAGCCCCGCAAATTTTGAATGATTTAAGGCATATCTTTTGTTGAAAAGTGTCTTTTTAAGAGCAAATATTGACATTCTGTTAAAGGCAGAGTCATCCTCTTATTGCAAGTCAAGCAATAGTACATTTATTTAATACAAACATCCTTCTCCTCAACGTTTTCCCATTTACCTTCAACTTGTTGAGTCAAATAGGCCTACTTGCAGTAATCCTAAATACACTTCATTTACTTATATATTTGATTTCCAAAATTGACATCTATATCTAGATATAGATCTAGATCTAGTGGGCTTTGACAATATAGCAGAAAATAGGACATAGATAGATCTAGGCCTAATTGATGGTTTGAACAACAAAGTTATCTATGAAAAACGTCAACCATTTTGCGTGAAATCGTGAAATGAACTATAGTATTTGCTTTGACTTTAATAACCAACTTAGAGGTGGTATAAGATTAGAGGCAATGTATAGGTGAGAGTCAATTTAAGAATAACTTTACTGTCAGCATGAATAAAATGTAAAATTTAAGAGTAGACGTTAGTGTCAGCCTGAATGAAGAATAAATTGTTTCCTTGTTTTCCAAGGTGCCGGAGTTAATTATGCCTCCCTGAACCAAATCTCTATTGGAAGCTTGATAGAAGGAGATCAACTTGTAAGAGGAACAGACTTTAATGGTCTAATAGCAGGTGAGATCCCTTTGTTTATAACTTGCATGTAGTTTGGGAGTCTAGAAAAGATATCTCCCATAGTTTCTTCTGATATCTTGTTATTGTCATCATGACATAATTGTCTCAAAAAGAAATACGTAAATAGTGTCCAGTTCACTGACTGTACAGCCTTGAATACATAAAGAAATAGTAAGGCTTTGGAAGTCATGGTTTGCGCGTGTCCATAGTAAATTACGGCACTGACAGTTAAATTGGATGGCATAGCCTGGTCTCTATACAACAACTTAATCACAAGTTATTCCCCCCCAAAAAAAGCCATCTCATACAAGCAGAAACACACTATAGTATTGTGTCCAATGGTAGAGGAGTGATAATTTTTTCAGGAGCCACCTTATTTAGAAGCAGCACTATAGATTTGAAATCCATTATTATTATTGTTGTTGTCGTCGTCATCATCGTTGTCGTCATCGTCGTTGTCATTAAAGGGACAAAGGTGACGATCACCTCATTGTGGAAGGATCAAAATGGGAATGTAAAACGATGTACAAGAGGAAGACTATGGAATGGATGGGCCAAATCCTGATTTAGAAATTGTAGGAGATGTTGGAGGACAGTCCTTGATGCCCGTTTGATCCCACTCTCTAGCACCAACCACTGGCAGGATAAAACATGGTTGTAATCAAACTGTGTGACAGGATAGCACAAGATGTGTGGAGAAAGTAAATTTAGAGCCGTTTTTAACTGATTTGCTGTGTTTAAATGCACACTATTTGCAGCATAGAAAAGAAATGCTTTTCAGCCTTTGTAGAACAGATGATTTTAGAAGGGGGGTTGAATATGGACGATATTATTTTTCATTTCTCCATACAAAGGTCTGTCGGTGAATGGCCAGTTCATTATTGCAATTGGACGAACGGATGCGAATATGCAGATATATGGAGATGTTTTCATTGTACAAAGGCCGTTCACTCTGGAAAATATGTGAGTATAAGGTTTGATCTTGAGAGTTTTATTTTAGAGAAAGTAAGCTTATCACGTGCTCAATGAACTGGTTATATTGTACATGCAATTATATCAAAATGTAAAATGGAATGGACAGACAGATACAATGGAAATCTGAATGTAGTGTAGATTTAGATTTTTAATCTAAGATTATGTTTATTAAAAACAAAAGAAAGAGAAATTGTTTGCAATAAAAATTGAAAAGTTCCCGATCTAGATGTAGCCTATTCAGCAACAATTTTATTCTGTCCCATCGATCTTCCACCTCTGTTTGTTTGGGAATGCACATCGTACGACCTTATTACTGCTAACAGAACAATAATAATGAAAGAAGACACCCACTCTGTGTATTGGATACCACTTTTAAATCCTTCCCATGGACGTCCTAGAAATCCTCTACGACACAGTTGAATTTGGCAAGTTTTCATGTTGCGCTTATTGAGGATGACAATACAAACTGACTTCAAATGTCAATGTCTCAAAAACTAATAGTGTATGATAGCTTAAACTACATATTCCTATTCAGCGTACTAAAATATGATAAAAAATATGCCACTATTATTTGTTTGTGTAGCGAGTTATAGATCGAGACCTACCCTAAGTGATGACACAAATACCCAAACGAACCATTGATTCGACTCGACATAAAGAGAGAAAACTTTTGTGGCAAAAATGTTTGTCTAGATCTGGATCTAATTTGATACAAATCAATAGATCTGAAGATTTAACAAAGCAAAACTACTGTATACAAAGTTTTAAGAATTCATGAATGCGTGATGGTTTTGAGTAAACAATAATAGCCACCCATTCATTACAGGCAGACTTCTTGTGAGGCTTTGCCTGTCCGCTGCTGAAAATTAGAATGACTATAGACTCATACTCATGTGAAATGTTGATTTATAAAATAGAATGATTTTTAATGAAACATACAATCTAAACAAGAAGCGTTGATGTTGAAAGGTCATATTTAATTTTCAGCCGGATCTGTACGGTGGTTTGGTAGCAGTAGCTAACTGGAGACCTCGTTGATATTGTAAAGTTCTCTTTATATAAAGATGTATAGTGTGAGCTAGAATACAAATTACGAAGGCCATGTATGTTTTAATTTCTAAGTGTGAACCATTACAGTTAAATGGCCTAGACTAGATCAAGAAAGGTCAAGTTTGGTCTTTGTATACTTTGGTCTTATATATATTATATTTTTCATTAATATTGATTAGTAGTCAAATAAAAGGAACATAGAATTGAAATCATTTCTGTGTGAAATGCAACCCTTACATGCTTGATTGTGTGATCTGCTTGTATATCTTATGTGCTCTCCATAGTCGAAGAAATGCATACACTGCTGAAAGGATTGATAGGAGTGATGGAGACTCAGCAACAGGTAAACCAGTTTCTGTATTGTGTGCAAATGAAGTGGTCGCAATCGTACTTTAAAATTGTTCTGCCTTGTAGTCTCTAGTGACAAGCTGTATTGATTGGGTAGATAAGGTTGTAATCCTAAATATAAAACTTAATTAAGCTGAATTAGAGGTGAAAGCTTTAAGCTAAGTTGTATAAGCAAGCCAGTCTGTAAGACAACTATGAATCGTTGGTTCCTGTTGATGAAATGGATGGCATGTGCCAACGTCTCCATCCAGCCCACCTTGGAGACAAAAGAATTGTCAAAGTTGAACTGTTTTAAGAAGAAAATAGCTGATTTGTGGAAAGGTTTCATTATTTCTAGCCTTGCTGTTCCTTTCAAAAGAGAGACTAGAGGATTAGATGGAACTTTTTTTAATGGTAAGCATGCTGCAAGACATAGCCAGTAGAGTTTGTGAGATCGTTAAATTTTATGCAGACAAATGATTTTGCCAGTATGTATTAAAACAACAGGCGTTTTTGGATTGAAAGGGATTAATACCCAATTTGAATGGGCCTGTTGTGATTATTATTTATAATCATGCATGTTGTTGTTCTTATCATTACTTTTATGGGGATCTAAGAGTCATGAAAGGAGAAGGAATTGAAGAAGGAGAATGCACAAAAAAGAAAAGAAAAGGAAAGTGAGGATACAAAATACCCAATGTGCTAAGATTGAATTGCAGAGAAGTAGGAGAAGAAGAAAAAAAATTGACATCTCCAATCAGTCTTGTTTTGATAACAGTATGACTACTTAGTTTGTTGAGAGCGAGATTGAAAGCTGTAGCTGCAACCTAAATGTCCTTTTCCCTCCACAAACGTTGCAGACATGACTGAGAGTGGCAGTCCAGATGATACGGCTCCAGACAGCAGTGGAAATACAGACACAGTTCTCCCTGATGGAAGTTCAAGTGGTGATGGTAAGTTGTTTGCATGAGACCTTTGTTTGGGGCCAATCTCATACTTGTTGAAGCTGGTGTTTTGATGAGTTCCAGGTGATGGTAATGTCAAAGTGAAGGAGTGAGGTATTTGATTAAATAGAGGTACTGATCATCTCAAAGTAATTGATCAGAAGGTTTGGAAGAGTCAGAGATAATCTTGCTGCTGGTGAAAGGGGCATGAATGAAGTGAAAAATGCAAATAGACATTAGTAGAGTGTTTGGGATTCTTATAAAAACCCAGCAAATTGTATTATGGAAATATCAAGTCTGTATTTTTAAAGAAACATGTGCTTTTTTGTTTCCTGTAATGAGCTTACTCAATTGCCAAGATATTATGATAGCTTAATACACTTTACTGTGTGCTTTTGCTTGTTCAGATGGGATTGCTTACCACTTTGGGCGAGTTGAAATCGTACTTTAAAATTGTTCTGCCTTGCAGTCTCTAGTGACAAGCTGTATTGATTGGCTAGATGAGGTTGTAATCCTAAATATAGAACTTAATTAAGCTGAATTAGAGGTGAAAGCTTTAAGTTAAGTTGTATAAGCAAGCCAGTCTCTAAGACAACTATGAATCGTTGGTTCCTGTTGATGAAATGGATGGCATGTGCCAACGTCTCCATCCAGTCCACCTTGGAGACAAAAGAATTGTCGAAGTTGAACTGTTTTAAGAAGAAAATAGCTGATTTGTGGGAAGGTTTCATTATTTCTAGCCTTGCTGTTCCTTTCAAAGGAGAGACTAGAGGATTAGATGGAACTTTTTTTAATGGTAAGCATGCTGCAAGACATAGCCAGTAGAGTTTGTGAGATCGTTAAATTTTATGCAGACAAATGATTTTGCCAGTATGTATTAAAACAACAGGCGTTTTAGGATTAAAAGGGATTAATACCCTATTTGAATGGGCCTGTTGTGATTATTATTACTATCACGCATGTTGTTGTTCTTAACGTTACTTTTGTGCTGATTTAAGAGTTATGAAAGGAGAAGGAATTGAAGAAGAACAACAAAAACAAAACAAAAAAAGAAAAAAGAAAGAAAGAAAAGTGAAGATACATGATACATAATGTGCTGAGATTGAATTGAAGAGAAGTAGGAGGAGGAGAAAAAGAATTGACATTTCCAAACACTTGTCTTGTTGTGATAACAATATGACTACTTAGAAGTTTGTTGAGAGTGAGATTGAAAATTGTAGCTGCAATCTAAATGTCCTTTGTCCTCCACAAACGTTGCAGACATGACTGAGAGTGGCAGTCCAGATGATACAGCTCCAGACAGCATTGGAAATACAGACACAGTTGTCCCTGATGGAAGTTCAAGTGGTGATGGTAAGTTGTGTGTTTGCATGAGACCTGTGTTTGGGGCCAATCTCATACTTGTTGAAGCTGGTGTTTTGATGAGTTTCAGGTAGTGGTAAAGGAGCGAAGTATTTGATTAAATAGAGGTACTGATAATCTGAAAGTTACTGATCAGAAGGTTTGGAAGAGTCAGAAAAAAAAGGCAAGTAAATGTCATTAGAGCGTATGGGATGCAAATAAAAACACAGGTTAATTGTATTATGGAAATGTTTCATCTTTTGAGGGAGGGGGGGGGGGGGGTATTTGGGACCATTGAAAACCGTCTGTGCAGCCTGTCACTGGCCGAACTTCAGAGAATGGACAGATTGAATAGGAGGGCATTGACCTCTGAAAAGAATGGTTTTCGGTAGCTCAAGATCAGCAGAATAAAATAGAATATTATTGTTCGTAGATTGTGAGACATATACAACAATTTGAACTCACATTCTTATTCGTCTTAAGAATTTTTCTCTCACAATATGTGTTAAAAGTTTCTTTTCCTGTACGTAACAAAACCTTGAGTTTGTTTTATATTGCTTGACATCCCTTTCCCTCCACCCATACAGTGATGTGGGCTTTTAAAAACCACCCCTGTATGTTATCTTCATGAAAAGTGTCTTATCTATTTTTGTACTGACAGAGCTGCAGGGCTATTTCTTTGGTCGTGGTGGAAGTCCCGACTCTTTTGGTGTCATGGTTTACAGCTACCCTTCAGCAGTCGTGGCAGACAGCGACCGTGATGAAGTCATCATGGGAATTCTCACCAGAGATAAGACTGCCTCTCTCGTTTTCTTGACCTCACCGACATTTAACGACTTCATTAAAATCCAATTGGTTGGTACCATCATTATGTCAGAATTCAGAAATGACCATTATCAAATGATCTCAGAATTCAGAAATGACTATTATAAAATAATGTCTATGAAATTTCTAATGTTCATGCTTGTTGTATAATTTGAATATCTTGTGGTATTGCCAGTATAGCTAACATTTTAGTCCTATCCACTTACTAACAAAAGCAGTTATTCAGATAAAACATGATTGGGAAAGCGATTAGAACCTGAATCCTGTTTTATTTTAAAATACACTTTTGATACGTTTAGGAGGCATTTGCTTGTAATGGGTTGGATTTTGTTTGAGAATTCCACCAATTAAACCATGTTAACATTGTTCCTTGTCCTATGTCTTAAAAGTTACTATTTGATAGTATTTTAATTACATTCCTATCTTTCTGCGTTTTAATTTCATAAGGTCGACCTCGTTCCTGTTTCACAATCTTTGCTACTGAGTGGACTTCCACTATAACTGTTTTCAGGAAGAAAAAGTTTCAAAACTATTTTGTTTAAAAATCATGAAGTTGAAAAGCAATTTTAAATTATTTTTCTTGTAAGAGGGATATCGGTTCTTGCCATTGTCATGGGCAAATACTGATGGGTCCTTAATCTTCTCCACCAATTCCCATCCCTGTTATTGATGCGTAAATAAGGGTGATGAGAGTGGGATCCTAGACACTAATCTTCGGGTTCTAATTTTTTTCAGAGGGCACATAATAGTCCTGCTTGCTCTTCTATATCTTTAACTCATTCTACCCCACGCATGAGTATACTCGTACTTGCTTGACCTACTTCCCTGCCTGCGCACGAGATAACTTGGACATAGCTGTCTCAACTAAGGGACCGAACATGAGATAATTCGTACACATCACTATAGGCTAGTGTAGGTTATATTATTATTTAGTGCTAGAACTCTTTAACGGAGAAAAAATATGAAAATATGACAAGTCACATGGCTTCTATATCAAACTTGCCTTTCTTGTGGGAGCGAAATTTGCATCAAATTTGTATGATTTTCACCGTTTTTATGCTTTTGTTTACAACGGCGAGATTTTCACACAACCTGACAGCACAAGATATGTTGAGGAAGATTTATAAGGACCCGGACAGTAATAGACTTGATGTTTTGAGGGGTATTGATGACTCAGATTTTGATGAATCCAGCTCATTAGAATCCGAAGAGATAGCTGGCGATTGACGACCATTTAAATCTACGGTAGAAGCAACGACAACAACAATAATGACAGTTATTGTGCAAAATATCATCCTAGTGCACTATTATTGAAGTATTGTTTAAAGTGCCACAAGAATTATGCTGACATGTATTCTCCTATATATTCTTAGGCACATCAGAAGATTTCATTGAGATCTATATAAAATTGAGGCAATGAGAAGCATTTCTATTGGGTAGGAGCGAAATGTAAAAAACGTCAAAATGAGCTGGCCCAGCGAGTGTGCAGTCCTCAGGCACAGCTGGTGCTTGACCTAGATTCCACTATGCAAGGCTTGGGAAGAATAAGTTAAGTTGATTATTCTGTCTCTCATTTGTTTTTTGTTTTTTTGTGTGTGTCTGATTTGATTACTCTAAGTCGGCAGTGAAATCTATCTGTTCAAGCCGGCAAGACGTATTTCATTAAGTACCGTTGTAATTTCCATTTCATATTAACTTTGCTATTCCGTCACCAACTTTCTTTTTTTTGCTTTTTGCTGTTACAGAGAAATGGATACATTTCCGTTCTTTTTGACACAAATGGATTAGGATTTCAATCAAAGCTAACCAACACAGATGTTGATGTTAGTGATGGAGAATATCACATCATAAGCTTCGAACGCACCCGAGACAGAAGCTCCCTTTCTGTTGATGGCCAAGAGGTCTTCATCGATCACAGACGTGGGTATTATTTCCATTGCTGGTGTTATACTCTTAAGTTTAAGATTACATTACTGAATTTGACAGGCATAAATGCCTTAGAGATGGACATTTAGAGTGGCAACAGGAGCAAAATGCATGCTAAAACATATAATAAGATGATGCACTTACATTTCTTAAATTCTCACGCCTGCACTAAAAGAAGTTTGCGGCATCCTCTGATATAGTTTATATTGGTATACATGTTGTAACCGTAAGAATTATTAGTCATTTGAGAATGCATTGAATTGAGATTGGGGTTATCTTTAGAGAAAGTAATGCAGACTATGACAGATTTACATTCAACACAATGTCAGAAATAGCTAGAAGGATAACTTTCTTATCGCAGAAAAACCCCAACCCAAACAACAACCCCAAAACAAAAAACAAACAACAGTTTTGGAAAATGAAATGAACACAACATGACATGAGAAGAAACAAAACAAAATGCAATGTACAAATAAAACAAATAGAGTGAAAACAAACATGGACAAAACAAAAACCCCAAAGAAAACACCAACTCAGCCGAATGTTGAAAATGGGGCTCAGATTTCACGTGTAATCCTCTTCATCGTTTTGCTCAGGTCCCCAAGACAAATTTGACAGTCTCAGCCAAATCTTTATAGGAGGCTTGATGGCTGATGGAGAAATTGTACCCGGAACTGACTTCAACGGAATTTTAACAGGTGAAATTATGATGGATGGTATAGGAATTGTGTCTTAGTTATTTACCTATATATAGATATCTGTAGTTTGACTTAAATTCTCAGTAATTTTATAATTGCTGTATTAAAATTTTGTTTCTAATTGTCAAAAGCCTTGTAATGGGGTTTATTTTTAGCTTGTAGGAAGAGGAAAGTCTGCTTGCAGCAAAGAAAAGGATATAATTATAGTTATAACTAGTATACATACACAAGGTATTTACACATTAGGCCTAGATCCAAGCTTACCTGAGTATAACGTGGCTCATGCATTGTATTGGGAGAGATCGAATGTGTTTCAACCCCTCTATTATGACAAATCAGTTCTTAAAAGTCCCTGCTATAGCTGGTGATATTTATTTTTTTTGCTAAAGACAAAGGGGTGAAAAGAATTGGGGATTTTAAAACATCTGTTACAGGTGGATCCCTGTTATATCCGGCCTGTTCTACATGGGATCCACTGTACTTCTGTATTAGCTATTGGGGGAAGTTTGAAAGTTTTAAAGTGAAGCTAGAACCTAGTCCACTTTCTGTAGTGAGAAACTGAGGGGCTCTGAAATCTTTCCTGGATGGGTTTAAGTTGGATGTGAATTTTGTCTCCTCCAGTGTGATGTGGCTTTGGATGTCATGGCTTGGGTGCATGTTACTGGTATTAATGTTGTTTCACTTTGTGGCCATTTCAAAATAATAATTCTGTTTCTTCAATGTGCAAGTTGACCTGAAAACTCCTAGTATTGTGTCCACTGGTAAGGGAGTGACTGTTTTTACTAGGAAAAGAAGTCCCTGGTGAAAGCAATATGGTAAAGGGACCAATGTGACGACCACCTCATTGTGGAAGAATCAAAATGGCAATGTAGAATGATGTAAAAGAGGCCAAATCCTGATTTAGAAAGAGTAGGAGATGTTGGAGGACAGTCCTTGATACCCGTTTGGTCCCACTCTCTAGCAACAACTACTGCCAGGATAAAATGTGGTTGTGATCAAACTGTGCCTCGACCAAATTACAATGCTTTCTTTGTGCAGACGAGACCAGAGCACAATATTCCAGCTCAAAACTTGGCATATAGCTCTCAACACCTATTTAAATATTATAAAACTCACCCATCCATCCCTCTGTCGGAATTGTCCCCATCCATATGAGACAGTCCATCACCTGATCTTTGACTGTTTGGGCGTCAATGAAATACGTACCAAATACCTGCTTCCGCACCCACCCTACATGATACCCTTTTTGGAACTGCCACTCAACTCCGAGACACCTGCAGACTTTACAGACTGGCACTGACTGCTCAAAAGCTACGACCTCAGCAGTTGGAATAGAAGTAGAAGAAGAAGAAGAAGAAGAAGAAGGAGGAGGAGGAGGAGGAGGAGGAGGAGGAGGAGGAGGAGGAGGAGGAGGAG
>JAUEKT010320314.1:0-16026 GCA_031762655.1 Doris verrucosa | reverse complement strand
CCCCCCCCCCCCCCCCCCCCCCCCCCCCCCCCCCCCCCCCCCCCCCCCCCCCCCCCCCCCCCCCCCCCCCGGCGGAGGAGAAGGTTCAATGCTTTGCTGTGTCATTGTACAGTCAGCTGAGAAACACATGCTGTTCAGGTCGTCATCTGTTTTGTAGATAAATCAAACAAAAAAACCTCTTCAGGTTTCAGGCGGAGGATTTAAAGTCGGAACAAAAAGTAAAAAAAAAAAATGAAGGAAAAAGTTTACAAGCATTGCGATTAGAATATCATTTTAAGCGGGAAATCCTGTAGATGTATTCAAATCCTTTGAATTCCAACAGCCAACTCCGAAAACGGCAGAATGCTTACTTATTATGTTGCCAAACGAAAGTAGACGTCAAGGCAGACATTCAATATTAAAGAGAAAATACCCAACGAGGATGTAATCTATAGTATGTGAATATTCATATACAAAAATTGAAAACATAATACAATTCAATGACAGAAAATCTGCCTGTTAGTTTTTATTGACTCACACAAATTTACAAAATCGTTGTTGGCCAGAGAGCATTCTACAGCATCGCTGTGTTTTGAAATAAATGTTTGGTGTCAAACATAAGATGTATAGTGGGGTGAAGTAATGTCAGTTGTACTTAACCAAGCTCTTTTTATTTTAAAGTATGTTTTGTTTTCATCTTGTTTTGAGTTCAGGGCAGAAGTTGGGTTTTTTTCTGGTGAAATTCTCTTTTTGTTTCAAGATTTTTTTTTTTAGTTTCATTTGTTCACGACTAATACCTTTATTTGTTTGGGTTGCCTTTTTGATGTTTTAAAGTTGTGTATAACATACCGTTCTTACCATCAGCAAGGTTGAGTTGCCGTCTGCCTCTCTCTGTCTCATCGGCAGTCCGAGTGGAAAGGAGATAAATTAACATGTGACTTACTCGAATCTTTATTTCAGTAGTCCTCCTCTTTTGTCTAATTTTGCGGATGGTGGGCGTGTCATGAGGGTAGGCCTGCTTCTCTCGTTTCCTCTTTATTTTTCATTTCATCCTCTCTTGGTCTAATTCATTGTGTGTGTTCTGGTTCATTGGGGTCCCTTTCTTTCCTTGTAGCTTTCTCTCAATTCATCGTTCTCGGATAACCATAAACAATTAACGTTGTGGGCTCTAAAAAATTTAACCAAAATGTTAGCAAGATGGATTTCAGACAAATTAACCAAAAAACTATTGATGAGGTATATTTTGGACCAATTAACATCAATTTTTTTCACCCTAACACAGCGTCCTTATATTCTTTTTAACCCAAACCAATATTGCCACATATACTGCAGAGGGAATTTGTGGGGGGTTTTTAAATGGGAGTGGTGTATATTTTGTTGTTTCTCTGTGTGTCAGCTCTCCCTGTTCACCTATTGCCCATTTGTCACCTATTCATTTTTTGGCTATTTTGGTTGCAATTATTAGATCGCACCGTTGTCATCCATTTTGTCTTGTAATCAATTTGGTTCATCTCGAGTCCTGTCATCATGCCCAAGTGTGTCTGTCCACAGTATATTAATACCCGCAAGCGCCTGACTGAAATGTGTCAGGAAAGTGAGAATGCGCGTCTGGAGCGGAGACACAGTGCCGCAGGCATTCTCATGGGAGAATAGAGGTTCAAAATTTGAAATAAGGCACCTTCGTACACTTTTTGAAGATCTTTTTGTGCCTTTTGATTTTCTCAACGGATCCGTTTTCATGTCTGAGGCGTTGGTGTTTTTATTTTGTCATTTTATCACCCTTGCAGAGAGACCTGCAGGATGCCTGGGCGGACAATATTGGTTTCTTTCTTTTCTTACTCCCAATTTTAAATTACCAGCTGAATACCAAATGAATTTTCAAAGAAAAGGAAATGATTTAAAGGTTAATGCATAGTTAGCTAAATAGTCTATAGAACAAAGTATCCTCTTGCATTTGAGCACTTAACATTTAATCGCAAAATGAATTGGGGATACCCCTAATAAACGTTTTCCTTTGAGATTGAAAACAGCAAAAGCGGCAGCTTGTTTTGTCATGCATTTAGATGACTCAGTTTAAGTCCTTCATCAAAAAGAGGAAACAGAAGAGGTGTAGCTTTAATTGATGTAAACAGAAAAGTAAAAAAGATATGTAGTTAAAGCACACCACAAAAGTTACATTCACTTAATTTTTTTTACAGCAATAATACCATTTGTAATACATTCAACCAACTAACTTTCCAAAACCACTGTTTTCCGTTTTTCCTGTTCACGCTATCATTGGCAATTGGACAATCTCCTCTAAAATGCTTTTTGCTGCAACTTGCCCACTCCTTTCCTCAGAAGAAAAAGCAAGCGTCAGTTTAATGGCTTGTAACAAAGGATCACTCAGTCGTCATCTCTGTGAGTTGATGAAAGTTTGCCCTTCTGTTTGCAAAAGTTTAAATTAGAATTAAAGGCGTGACAAACTGATATGGAAACGTTCAACACTAACGTGACAATTCACTCGCAATCACACGACATCACGCTTTGGTTTTCAGCACAATCACAACTTCTTTTTTTTAGTCCCATTGCATTTCCAGGTTTGTCAAATTTTACTTGCCTAGCACCTCTAATGGAGGAAATGGTTTGACTGAAGAAATTCAACCTTGACCTGATTTACTCCGTGCCATGATGGGTACATCCATGATCACTTCCACCCCTTTCTTTCATCACCTCATAACCGTTTCCATTTCCATACTTTAAACACTCTTGATTCTCATGCCGAGTTTTTCTTCCAATTGGTTGTTTTGTTCTTCTAGGACAGTCAAGCCGGTGAGTACAGAAGGAGAATCAAATCTCTCTCTCCTCCGGTGTCCGGTTTAAGTAAAACAACTAGCATTGCCGCCGCTACAAAGCCGTTGAAATCAGCACCTGCCACGGAGGATTCGAAAGACGCCACTCCTGTTCCAAGAATCGTGGAGCTGAAAAGAAACTTATTTACCAGGTCGCAGTCGCAGGACAATATCATCATAAAGAGAGGCAAAGTTCAAGTTCTGAAGGGCCTCTCAGACGACAGGAAGAGAAGTTTATTGCAAAGGGCTCAGTCTGAGGATCCGTCGCACGCAAAGCAAGCTCAGGCGGGCTGGAAAAGGGCTGTTACAAAAGTGGTCTCTCAGGCCAGGCAGGAAAAGGCAGGGCTCATGAAGCCAGCCGGAGACTCCGCCCATGAGGATGCTCGTACGCTAGACAGGAAAACTAAAACGGCTCACCCCCTCAAGTCGGAAGGAAGCTCGTGGACTACTGTGGACCAAGGCCCCACCTTGTTGAGAAGTGGTCCTGATGGGCATGCTACGAGTTTGCCGACAGCTGTTTCAGACAGGAGTCCTGAAAGTTTAAGAACTAGGAATCCAGATAGACTTTCGACTAGTTTGCCGCCCTCTATTTTGGAAAAGGATTCTGATAGCCATCCAACCAGTTCGTCATCCTTTATTTCAGAAAGGCATCCTGACAGACTTGCAACAAGTCTACCATCAACTGACATTGAAGGGAATGATGAATATTTGGAACCAGATGCCTCAGAATGGCACTTGGTGGATGAAGCAGATGAATTGATTAGGGACATTGAGATAGACAGTTCTGGCTCTGACATTCTTTTTATTGATGCAGGTGATGAAATTCCTATTGATTTGAGCCAGAATTTTGGTTTTCCTGGGCCAACAAGTTGTGATTTCATTCAAGATAACACATTCAATCCACCAGAAACTTTGTATGCTTCAGAAATGAGTGATTCTGAGGAAGACGATGTTAATTCCTTTAGTGACTCCTGCGAGACCTTGAGAAGTTCTCCTGAAAACGAAGGCGTCGGCTTGATGGGCACGAGCCAGGAAATGTTGAAGTCAAAATCTTTAGAGAGAGTTTTAGAGACGATTTCATCCGAACATCCATTTCACGAGTCGGGGTGTCGAAGCTTGCCCGGCAGCCCGTCCGTCGCCAGAGGATTGTTATTTGAAGATATTGAGGAGGAGGAGTGCCAGCAGTCGGCCAGCACCCCAAGCAGCCCCCTGGCAGAGCCCAGGTCCGGCCAACCGCAGCCGTCCCGTTCCTCCAGCCTGGCCAAGGCCAGACACAGCCAGCGCATCCCAGGCAGGTACCCCCTCACCAGGCAGGCGAGGCAGTCACCCACAACCTCCCCGCCAAAGACTTTCGACCCCTTTCGCTCCTCCTGGGTGTCCTCCCAAAGTCGGCCATCCCCCTCTTCATTCCCTTTGGCGGGCCCGGGTCATCCTTCTGCCACGCCCATCAGCCTGTCTGCCCCGCTGTTGTCGTCGTCACACGGCCAGCCCATGGAGAGGCTGTACGCGCGGTCCTGTAGCGTCGATTCGAGGGACTCCTGGTACCACACCTACCCCAGGGTAGACTACTCCACGACCAACCGAGGCTCTCGGGGCCGCGGCCAGACCAGGAGCAGGTCCGTGTCTTACGACAGAGACTCCTTTCCCATTCACAGATTCAGACAACTGTCTCAAGACCCCGCGTTCATGAGCTTGAAGCCCGAGAGGAAACCTCCGTCATAGAGAGCCTACGATTTGAAACGAAACTTTGTTTGTCTATTGACGCGCCTTTTTACGAGTAGTAGTGAACTTTTTTTTTAGTGATTGGTGATCTTTTTTTAGATCCACGACTGTTGCAGTGTTTAGGAAGATTTCTTAGAAGTAAATCTAGCTGAAATTCTGTGCCATAGAGGAGTCTCTTCTTGATTTCATCACAAGTTGGATGTGATTTTCGGAGCAGGGGGGAGACATTCCAGGAAGACGATCGGACGTCTGGCCCCCGGATGAGACCTGTTGGCTGTCCAAGGTAACCAGCTTGCCTGGCACGTCTCCAGTCCTTACTCATCCGCTGATTTTTGCCCGCTCCCCCTTAGATTAGCTCCCCGTCTCTTTGTGGCTGACTCAATAAATCGTACTAGCACTTTGATTGCTTGTCATGCATTACTGAAAACCGAGCGAGACCGTCCCCGAATGCCTGTGCAAGCCATTTGTCTGCCATGCATAGAAGGTTTGAGAAGTCAATGTTTTTTTAACATCAAAGGTACTTCAAAATTGTATGATCTGTTGTTCTGATAATTCTGGTTGGGTGTTTCTGTACTTTAGGTGCACCTTATAGGGCGTGTATGGGGAACAATAGCAGGTTGGAGTTAGTTTAGTTGGTTTTTATCCTCTCCCTCCCCCTTTTTCTCTCTTTTTCATCTGGTGTTTTGAGAACAAAAGAAGTTTTATCTCAACATGAACATCCTGACAAATCTTCATGATGAAATGTGTGGTTCGGTTATATTTTTGGTAAAAGCTAGTATTTGGGAGGAAAATACTCCATTAAGTCCAACCCATTTGCTGTTGAACATTTTTTGATTGGCTTTGGCTTACTTTTTTTACTTAAGAAACGGAGATCTGAGGGGAGTCCTGTTTTCCTGCTTAAGGGTTATGCTTCATGCACCACGCAGTTTAATATGGAAGCATCCAATTTTACAGTGGCTAATTTAAATTGGAATGTGATTGCCATCTTGTCAAAAGCATTCTGTAAACGTCGACTAAATGTGTCATACATTTTAATTTTCTTTATTTAACTGATTTGTGCTCTCTTTTTTTTGTTTCAAGTTCATTTTTCTAGGTTTTAATAGTTTCTTTTTATTTTATGATTTTTTTTTCTTGTTTTAAGCACAAACATTTTCTGTTTTGTTTTTCCTCCCTGCTTATTAAAATATTATTATTTCCTCATTTCAAGTATTTTTTGTCTTATTTTCATTTTCTCAACTTTTCCTTACCTGTTGACTGACCAGATAAATATTCACACAAAAAAGTGGAGAGAGATACTTTGTGGGGAAAGGGAAGGGGGTTAATGATGGACCCTAAAATGAGTTATTGGTCTATCAATAATTGAAAAAAAAAATTGACAGATTTTTAGCAGTGCAATAGGAAGTGACTGTTTTTTGTATGTGTGCAAATGCAGATTCACTAATGTATGAAAATAGTGTTGTAATTAGTAACCCACTCCTGAAACGTTTCATTACACATTTAGTAGTTATACTCTTTAACCCAATTACTTTGGTGGTGAATTCTTGCAACAGTCAATCAAGGCACAGCAGAAGGCCTAAGAGGACAAGCCGAGCATGAAGCCGCAAACGTTTAGCACTTTTTGTTCCTGCTGTGTGCCGCACATATTGGAAAACTTTTGTAACTAACAATGAGATCTTCTTTTGTGTGTATGTCTTGTGGATGTGCGTGTTTGTAAGAAAACGATGTGTTCTTGTTTTGTCTTTTTTTATGCAAGAAGCGTAACTCTAGAGGGATTTTCATTTATAACTATTTAGTATTCTCTAGATTTTTGAAACCTTGCTCAAGAGACAATACAAATGTAATGTTTCTGAAATTATATACTCCTCTGGTCGTCTACTAAAAAAAAGTACTTATTTGTATCATAATCCATGGCTATGTTGTAAGCAACTTATTTTATTTTTTCCTTTCTTTTTATCTTTTCTATCCAAAACAGATAAAAACACAGATGTTGTGTGACTTTAATATTTAACTCAAAGACTAATTTGTGTAAATAGAAGTTTGCCTTTAGGAAAAATGTGAAATGATTTTACTGGATTGATAACGAATGTGAATAAACATAAACTTTAATAGTAAAATTTGTGTTGATGAAGGGCAAACCAAAGGAAAGGAAAATAGGTTTTCCAGTGGGGTTGTTTTATTTTGTATGCACATTCTTTATTTCTTTTATTTGCCTTTCCTTTTAGACTTTTTTTTAGTAGGCCTTGCCACATGGTTCGAATCCCAGTTATTGGAGAAGATAAGCACACCAAAACAAAACCAAAATTCTCATTCACAACAGTCGTGTTTTATCACTTGTTCTTCAGGCCTTAACAGACTTAGAGGTATGGTGAGAGAAAAAAACAACGAAAAAATTTGAAAGGTTCTGATTGTTAGGTAGTTTTATTCAGTCATTACTTGTTTGTTTTTTTTATAAGATTTCTTTTGCAATTTATTTGCAATTAGTGATTCTTCATGATCTTCCCAAGTACAAAACTTTAAGAATTCGCTGGTTTTCTTAATTTACAAAGTTTTGTTTCGCATTTGATTGCCATACTTTTTAAAGGAAAGAAAATTGTTTTTATTTTTGTTTTT
This sequence comes from Doris verrucosa, assembly GCA_031762655.1. Classification (NCBI taxonomy): domain Eukaryota; kingdom Metazoa; phylum Mollusca; class Gastropoda; order Nudibranchia; family Dorididae; genus Doris; species Doris verrucosa. The sequence continues at coordinate 8,884 of JAUEKT010320314.1, read as the reverse complement.
ACATATTTGTGCTCAATACATTATTTTCAGGTATTGGCATAAGCTAGTTTGAAAAAAAACTGTTTTTCTGGTTGTCACCATTTTCAAATAGACCGGTCTTGTTTTAGACTTACTGCATGCTTTTGTTGATGTTTACCGGTATGTTCCTTATTCATCCAATTTCATTATCTTTCACAGAATTAATAAAAGATTGTATAAGGATGCATTGTTTTATAATAACTCGCAAACATCTGTAATTTATTTAAGAAATGACTAAAAAGTGTGTGTTAATGGTATTTCTACTTTGACACTTTTTTTTTTGTAGGTATCAACACTTTCATTTAACATTCAGTTTTATATTGATAATTAATAGCATGGACGCATCACTTTCCTTTTCTTGAAAAATGGGTTGGTGTTTTATTGGTTGTTTTTTTTTTAGCAGGGAACACATATATTTCAAATAATTTAAAACAAGCAAGTTGTTCACAAACTTTTTTTTCTTTCAGTTTGATGTCTTTGCCAACTTACTCAATTTGTGCTTTCTGCTTAGTACTAGTACCATTGTTTTTTCTCAATGCTGCATAAACATTTGACCTTCACACAACTCCCGTTTACCTTGTTGCAGACCAAGCAAATCAACACGTACGGGACCGTCCCCAGATCCAGGGCAAGAACTCGCGCCACCACCAGAAAGACCATCCTGCCCTAGAGTCCACTGCCGGCCTTGCTATTCCCAAGGGCTTTCGACACGGTGCAGTTGACCTGCACTCATCCTCATCTCTCTTCATTGCAAATTTTTACACTCGTCGTATTTGAGCGTTGATCTCAAAGCAACGTTCTGTAATTGCATTTTTGCTTGTTTTGATTTTTTTTTAAATGGAGGAAAGACGACATTTTCGAAATGTTTCCACTTGTCTGTAACAGTTCTACATTTAATCTATTTCATAAAAATACACCCTGTCCGAATTGGGCTGTGAGGTATAATATTAATTTAACACATTTAATTAACAGGGAGAGGAAGAAATGTGTCAAAATGAGTTTTTACCCTTTTTTTTTGTGTGTTTTTTTTTGACACGTTGGTTTCCACAGCTGAACAAATATAACTCGTACTCGATATGGAACGAAAATCAGGTGTAACATCTTGTGATACAATTGTTTTCAGCATATGATTGAATTATCTATGTTAACGTTATTATATTTTAATATAATTTATATTATAGAAATGTTTACATAATATAATATAGAGTTGGGTCGTGTGCGTGCTATCATTTTGAGTGGCTATATTTATTGCAAAATTTTTCTATTCATTAGTTATAATTAATTGAGGAAGTTTTGCGTGTGCAACTAGACTCTTCTTGGTGGTTGGCCTATTTATACAGGGAGAGTTTGAAAGAAAAAATTCATATTTGTTATTTAAAAGGCAAGGTTGAAGTACAAGCATCACAGGGCTGGTGACTCATACCTGTCAGGGCAATGAAACTTACGTGAATTGATTAGAATAAGGGAATAAATGCTGTACAAAGCTGCTATTTGACCTGGAGTGAAATGAAAGTCGAGGTAAACCAAAGTCGAGGGCAAGGTTCTCATCAAGAAAAGGTGCTGACTATATTGGGTGAAGGGGCTTAGGTTCAAATCTTGGGTGGACTTGTGTAAAAATCACCTTTTCCCCTCATTGGGTTCTCTTCACCAATATCAAGCCTGTGTTGGTGGGTCACATCACGCTTTGTCTGCATCTCATTTAGAAAAAAAGAGACTCTTGCCACACTATGGCTAAGCTCATGACCTTTTGACCTTTTCTTAATTCTCAAAGCTGTCTTTAAGGAGGAGGGACAGACTAGTCTCACTCAAAACCCTGATGTATTGGTGTGCATGTTACAGACGAGACACCACCCTCCGACCAAATCCACGTATCACGTTAATCACAGGGTACCATGTTGCATCCGATATTTACTTGTGGTACTATAATATGTTACTGTTATTGCATGTCTTTGGCCATTGTGTAACAAAGTAGTCAAAATACTATCCTACATATCATCTGCTTTGATCAAGCATGTGTCAAATAACCTCATAATAACAACGTACACGTATAATGATGTCTACACTTGTGTCACGGGAGTTGACGTTTTGTAACAATTTAATTCTATTATTGTCTCTTAATGACCAGAGGTGTTTATTTCAAGATATTTTGATGGGTAAATTACGATTACAAATTTTTAAATTCTTTACTTGAGATTGAACAGGACCTACTTAAATCGAAATATTTATTTTACTAGCATCGTTTCCTGCTCTTTAAGAAGTACTTTGTACCCTAATAAAAAAAATTTAAAATGGAAGTTCCAGGCCTAGTTATTGTAATTGTATGATTTAGATCTAGTTGATTCAAACTCACTTTACAATCCAAACACCAAAAATATCAGTCTAGATAAAAAGTAGTTTCTTGTGTTTCGCATCACGCCCCATATATACCTTTGACATCGTATGAACTTTGTCTAGTGGCTGGTGGAGTTTTAGAAATCCGGTTGTAGAGCCCTCAATGATTACGTGTTCAACCAAAGCTTTATCATAAAAAAGATTACTCAACTACTATTGCTATCACTATAATTATATAAATGTTATAGAATAAGTCCTGTTGATGAAATTTGCATGGATTTTGGCATTTCCGATTCTTGTACAACCATGTGGACTATATTATATATGGGTGTGTCTGTATGTGTGCAATCCGTATCGAGAATGACATTGTTTGGGTTTTATAATAACTTTAGAGAGCTATAAGACTTGATTTGGCAAAATGTTTATGTTCCCAGAGGCCAAATGTTCTCTTATTGTCATGTTAAAAAAGAGCTGCCTTCATTTAACCATTGCCGCAGTCAGGTTTGGAAGGTTTGTGACATCTAACAGTAAACCAAACTGTGTCGTAAATTCCTAGAATATTACGACTGCCATCTTGTCGCACCAATACTTATTTTTTCATCTGGGAAAGTCAAAGCATTTTTGGGTTAAGAGGACAGGAAATTCAAAAGGATTAGAGGCCGAAAAATACTTTTTTACTGTTGTTTTCACCACACGGGTTGTGAAGGTGAACATGAGAGTCAATTTGTTGTTGCCAAGGATCTCACTTGTTTCCTGAAGTGAACAGCATTACACTTTGCGTAGGAGTCGCAACTGATCTGGAAATGTGGAAATTAACGTCATCCTGACTGTCTAGTGACGAAAGCGAGTGTGTGTGTTTGTCTGTGTGTGTGCATTGTGTTTGTGTGAATACACTATTTGATAATCTTTTGAATGGTTGTGTGTATGTATGTGTGCATTGTATTTGTGTGAATACACTATTTGATACTCCTTTGAATGGTTGTGCGTATGTATGTGTGCATTGTATTTGTGTGAATATACTATTTGATGCTCTTTTGAATGTGTGTGTGTGTGTGTGCATTATATTTGTGTGAAATACTATTTGATCCTCTCTTGAATGCATGTATGTTAGTGTTTGTTGTATAAAGACTGACAATGGTTCTTTCCTATGTGCCAGAATTCAGCTCTTGCCAATGTTGTTCAACTCAGGAATGAGGCTTACTCACCATACGACAACAAAAGCACCGCTAGAGTGAGGGAAAGTAGTAGTAGTAGTAGTAGTCAATCGTCATGTTCCATACTTATGGGGATGACGGAATGACCTTAGTCTTTTTTCAAATGCTGACCTTTTATAATACAATGGAGGGATTGAAAACATTGGGAAATTTTCTTAAATGATTTTCCTTTTTCCCTCTTCATTTTAATGATATTATTCAACTGTATAGTACTACTGAGAAGTGAGACTGCCCGAGGCCGTTTAGTCAGCTGTGTGAGCGGATGAAGGGGTAAATTTCGAATGAACGAAGATTTCGACACTTTATCATAATAATACAAACAGCGGACGAGGAAGTGGAAGATTTGATTTCGTTAGTGTATCTCTGGGGCTTGTTCAATGATTTGTCTTTACTCTTTCAATTCATCTCTGTCTCTGTGTGTCTCTCTCTCTGTCTCTTGCTCTCTGTCTCTGTCTCTTTCTCTGTCTGTTTGTCTCTCTCACGCTCTCTCTCTCACACTTCCCTTCTCTCAATATTTATACAATACGTCTTTCAGGAGAAGACAGACTTACCAACCTTCCCTAAATTTTAGGGAAATTCCCTAAATCCTTCGTCAGCCCGGACTTCTCACACAGACCTATATTTTCCCAAATTTCCAATTTTAGTCTAAAAGCAAAAAAAAAAATTCTTTACCACTAATTTCCTTAATTTGCTGTCTGAAAAGTTGGCCAGTCTAAGATATTGTCTCGGTACTTGACATGGATGGGAAATGAGAAAAGATAACAGTAAGAGAGAAGAAGGAACTTTTTAAACTCATTTGCTACCAAAATTACCTTTGAATTGAATTGTTTGATATGGCCGATAGGCCTTCTTCCCTCCAGTCCTGTCCCCATTCACCCTACACATGTATTTACCTTGCCCTGCGACCACCGAGTCTGGTGGACAGGTTCAAAGTTTGATCCGTGAAACCAAAAAAAAGTCGTGTATTGGCTTTTTTTGTTGTTGTCCACCCACGGATCTACTTGAGAATTGTTGCGTCCTTTAGTTTTCCTTCCCCTGTTCATAGCTTACTTGGGTTAAAAAAAAAAGTACTTACCATTGCGTCTTTCCGTCTATCTGACAAGAGACTGTTGTCATGAGTGAGGAGTGAATTGTCTCGCTGGTGGCATTGCTGTCATGGAAATGGCATCGCCTCACTCAATTGACCCTCCGCCGCCAGTTTTCACATACTCGCCTTTCCAACCTTCCACTCTCTTTTCCTTCCTCCCGTTTTCGAAAAAGGAAGGGAAGAGGAGGTTGGTTGCCCCTTTGTAAAAAGTGTGTGAATTGTGTGCACATATGTTATTCATAAAATCCTGATAATTCACCCAGTTGTTATACAAAAGTTACTTAATGAACAAGGGAGTGTTGCCCGTCACAGTGCAGTGCTGCCAATCCATTGCTAGGCCAAAGCCATGTCTGTGACTTCATTGCCCATTCCTTATGGCATGGAAAGAGATGAAGAGAGATTGATATTAAATTTCTTTTTTTTTCCCTTTTTTTGCATCGTTCAGACTTGCATCAATCAAACTCCCTTTTTTTGAAATTGTTAATCCACTCTCAGTAGTCTTAGTTTGCCAAATGTGGTCATTTTTTTTTTTTTACGAATAGCCAAACAAGTTTGGATGTGTTTTGCATTTGGTTGTAAATAAGTTGAGCAATTAGAAAATGACTCTGTTAAAGTCTATCATTAGTTCAGTTCTGATGCACAAATGAAGGAGATGTTAAGACTTACGTTATCAAAAGTCGCCATGTTACAAATATGGAGTTTTATCCGAATATTTCTTTCTTACATTCAAATTCTCAATAACTTTTCGTATAGTAAAAGTATTTTTTTTCTCTTCTTCACTCGAAGAGATTTTTTTTCTTAAAAAAAACAAACAAACTTTGGATGAAAAAAAATTAAAACAGCTGTTGATGATGACTTTTCGGTCTTTTCTTTGGCACAAATTGCAAAAGGGTTGGCAGCATTGCCACAACGGTCACTCCTCTGACTCGATGTTTTGTTGTACCCAACGACCACCCAACTGTGGTCACGCGTGCTTCCCATGATGAGCTTTAAGTGTCTTCCCTGGGGACGGCCAAGTGACAATGACGATAACGATCACAACATGGGCGTGTCCAAGTCATTTTGGCGTGTCGCACAAACCAGCCAAACCGTCATCAATGACACGCATTAGTGTGAGTGTCTTTTTGTGTAATGTCACTTGATCTAGTACATGTTACATCAACGACGAAATGTTATTTTGCATGACTGAGCTGATCTTTGTTCCCGTCTTTCATCTTCTTCAAGCTATTTTTGCTTTGTTTTGGTTTTTTGGTTCCTTTGTTTTCTACTCCCTCTTATGTTTTTTCCCATTTTTCAGTTTCAAAGACCGTTTGAATGATGTTGTCGTTGTGTTTTCATGGCTTTTGAATCTCATAAATGATACATTATAAACCTGTGTTTGATTACCGAGCATATTGTAGGGGAGACTTCTGTTTGAGATTTGTAAGGCAACGGCTTTCCGCTTCACGGCGTTTACTCAAAGTCATTACCTTGTACATAGTCACAAGTCAACCCCTTTTTTATTAGATCTCATAGAACGTTTTCATTTTCATTTTTTATGGCTTCGCTCCATTAACTGGAAGAAGCGGGTTCTTCAGAAAATAAATGTTCTTTTATATTAATTTGGAGGGTTTTGGACCAAGGCCCCCGAATATAATTTGCCTCGTTCTGATTGTGATCAGGCAAACAAGGTGTCGTCGATTCACTGTCTCACATGTACAGTTTTTGTAAAATACATGCAAACATTCCACCAGCTCGTTTGTAGGGGAGAAAGAGGTTGGAGGTGGGAAAGGGGGAAAAGGGGGTGGGGGGGGTGCCACAACTGAAGTCGATTAACATTACTAACCAGTGAAAGAAAAATTCTCATTCTGTTTTGATTTTGAGGGTCTTATTTGACTTTCGTTGTTTTGCCATCCATGCTTCTCACTCACTCACTCACCCACTCACTCACTCACTCACTTATTCATTTACTCATTCACTCATTTATTCACTTACTCTTCACTCACCCTTTCACTCACTCAAGCTTTACAATGAGTTGAGAGCCATCTCGTCTTTGTTCCAGTGTTACACTTATATGCATTATTGGTCTATCTGAGAGACTTTTACTTTTGCCTGTCCTCTCTCTCTAACCTGGCGTCAGATGGGGAAGAAGGTGATGTCCATTATATAACCTTGATGAACTTTTGGAAGTCAACGCTTATGTCCATCATTTTCTTTGGGTCGGGATGGGCTAAAAGTGACTTTCCCAAGCACGGCAATCTGTGAAAAGCGTTGAGCTTGGTCCAGGTTCGAACCAGCTCCCAATAATACAAGTCTGCTAGCCAAACTGGCAGACAGGTCAGCACCTGAAACAAAACAAAAAAGAGTTTGTAAAATCTTATAAAGTCCTCCTGCCTCAAGTTTTGGACTTTGAAAATTGAAAAAGACGAGATAGCCCTCACCTCGCTACTCTGCAGCAACGTACATTTTTGGTTCCTTCCAACTACGTCTCCTTGTTTACCCGAATTCGAATGCAAAGCTCACCTGTTGCTCTTTTGTGTTGGCTTCGTTGGGTTTTCTTGATGCTTTTTCTTGTGATTATATTCGAAAGTACGAGTACCATAAACAGTTCGTCAAGAGATGTGTATTTTGATTTTTCACGTATTCAAAGTTCATAGAGACTGTTACAAAGTTGTCATGGTTGTGCTTTTCTTTTTTAAGCGTTTTTTCAAAGCGTTTTTTTAATATTTTATTTTCTTTGTTTTTCAAGGTAACGTTTTGTACAGAAATGTGTGTTCCTTTAAAACGTACCCTGAGGTTAACTTTTTTTTTTAAAGTGTGCTTTATATCGAGTATGACATAATTACGTTTCATTCAGTTTTTAAAAACTATGCATTAATCCCTGTGAGGAAAAGAAGGAAAAAAATAAATTCAAGGGAAATTCTAGCACAATATATTACTGGACTGGAATAAAGGGATTGAGTTTATTTTTTGGACAAACGTCCAGGATGTTTATTTATTTTTTGCATTGACTGTCTATGCACCAATATAAGCCTTGGTGTGGCACTCTTCACAACATACCCTTGTCAATTTGAATTCATGCACAGGCAAGTTGATTATTTTTTTACCTGTTAATTATTCTATTCACGTTATGAGAAGCAAAAACAAAATTAGTCTAATCTGAAATTTAATTTCAAGATATTCATGTACTGATTGAGTACATTTATTTCAGTGTGTTCCTATTGCACCAATGTTTGTAAGAATGTTATCACTATAAGGTCGTATAATTCATTTTTTTCTTCCTTTGCAAATGGTGTTTTGATTTTCATGAAGAGATCTTCAAGGGAGTCCCCTTTTTCTTCCTTTTATTTCTTTTGTCTTTCATTCTTATGCTGTCTGCATGACTATGTTGTGTAGTTTGGTAGTTGAAGTACATTTCTGGAAGCTTTTTGAAATTCCCTTTCTTTTTCTCTCTGTTTTTACAAAGCCTTTCTTATCTGACTTTTCCCTGATATCATACTCGAGATCACAGGACGGTAATTTGGGGTCACATTAAACGGAACAAAGAAATCTCCCGGCTGTTTCCCACCTGTTGTCACGTTATGACATCGCAAACATATCAACCAGAGCTTTGAATAGCGGGGTGTTGCGTTGTGTTGACAGACCTTTTTGCTGCTATTTATGCCAAAAACAGTGCACCAAAAATTTCAAGAGGAATAAAAAAATATCACCGATATCACTCAAGTAAGGCCATATAAATGGGATTTTTTTGGCGGTTCCATGTATTTCTCTCAGATATTGTATTTTTGCAAGTCCATGACAATATCCCAATGATATTTTATAACGATTTTTAAATGTATAAAAGCATTTTTATTCACTCTTTATTAATATCAGTTGTGCTTTGAGTGTGAATTCTTACATTTGCAACGGTAAAGATTGGATAAATGAGGGACTAGTTTCACTATGTGAACAATTTATTCAAGTTTATAGTTTAATAATTTTCTCACTAGAGTGCGGTTGTTTCATATTAATTGAACCCATATATGTCCACTTTTGTTACAAATAACTTTTCACCATCACCTAAACGCAACACTTATTATACAAGCATTTCATTTGAATATATTCCAAAGTTTTGTAATCTGTCATCACTAATGCTAGGAAGCTGAACAGCTTTAATAATAAAATTTTAGTCATTATTTATTACAGTGGAGTCCGCCTAAAGTGAACACGCTTAATTTGAACAATCGGTTAAAGAAAACATATTCTATGGTCCGGT
>JAUEKT010320203.1:0-10629 GCA_031762655.1 Doris verrucosa | reverse complement strand
AGACAGAGACAGAGAGACACACATAAAGAGGAAGAGAGAGGTGGGGGAGATAGAGAGATAGAGACAGACAGACAGAGACACAGTAAGACAGAGAGAGACACGGACACAGACAGAGAGAAACAGAGGGAGAGACAGACAGACAGACAGACAGACAGACAGACAGACAGACAGAGAGGGAGGGAGGGCGGAGAGGGGGTGTGGTTGGGAGGCAGGGAGAAAATTGATTACAGGTTTGACCCTGGGGTGATAAAAGTAAAAAGCAGAAGCGTAGGTGGAAAGGAAAATGAAATCGGGGAAAGCCACCACACACACACGTAAACACAAACACACACACTCTCTCTCTCTCTAACACACACACGTGCACACACACACACACACACACACACACGAAGGAACACAATAAAATTGGAACCATAGCCTTTGGCTAAAGGCAACATAGACTGTGGTTGGAGTTCTGGCTTTTGATTAGATTTGTGAAGGAAGTGGATGATGGGGGTTGGGCGAGTGAAGACAGCGAGGTGAGAAGGGATGAGAAAGAAGATAATAGGAAAAACAGCTCAAAAGAACATAAAGGGGTGAGGTCTCCAGTGGATTAATGATATAATGGTTGAGCTGGCTGGGAAAGAGAAAAAGAACATTACTAAACATGGGCCTTTGAGGATAAAGAAGATGAAGGAGAATACTACAAACACAATGTTTTATAGAACACACACTTAAGAGGCAGAAGGCTCAGCAATCCCGTAGCCCCAATAATTGATGAAATATTAAGAATTCTTGGATATATATGTGTACCATAGACAGAAATATAATCTGGCATCACAGTACAGGGACATTTGCCAAGCTAGGATCAATTGCGTGCCAAGCTAGTTATAATCGAGTGCGGGTACCCGCCCAAAGATATTATATCTCCAAAGTGTCTCTGTCCTGTGCCAGAGATCTTAAGGTCAGCAGGTTTCATTTATTTTTTAAATGCCATGCTATTGATGGGCATTGTTGCCTTTCTGACCGTGTTTCTTGAAATTTTATTTCATATTTTTTCAAGTCTTGGTTGAGGAATATTGGCAATCATATATACCATAGCCTCGTTAAAATGTTGGGAAATGGGAGTGCAATGAGATGAGGGTTCTTTGAAGAAATAAAACTCAATTAGCAGGAATCAAATTTTGCTGATGTCTTTCAAAATAGTCACTCACATTTCTGCCTCAATGATGCATGAGTGTTTGAGTGAGTTTTGATTGAACTCAGGAGTTCAGGCATATAGTCATGGGAAGTTTAGGAGCCAGGGGCTTTGGGGTCAAAAAGAGTTTTGACTGAGTCCAGGTAGGAAGATCATAATTAAATAGATATGATATGCACATTGCCTGAGATGATCAAAATGATATGAAGACATTGATTAACCATCATGCCTAAAACTTTTCATTGGAAAGGTCAAATACAAAAGGTTATAAGCCATACTATCTAATTTAGTAACAGGTCAGTGGTAAGTCGTAAGAGTAAAAAGTTGAATACTGTCAAAATTTGAAACGTAATTATGCTTATAATAAGTAGCATAAAAAGTATGGATCTCCTGGTGGTCAAAGTCTGCGTCTAGGAAAAAATTAACAGAAAATTATTTCTGGACAGTCATATGTTGTCATGCTTTTTAAGGCTCAATGTTAAAAAGAATGAAGTTTTCAGTAGACTAATTTATTACAACTTGACTAAACAAGCGTAGATTAGAAGGCCCACAATTCATACCATAGTTTTTGAAGAGCTATTAAAGTGGTCCACCTCGATTTATATTCTCTATGTTAACTTTTGAAAGGCATTTAACAGTATTATTAGAACCAAACCTTGCCAAAGTATTTCAATATACCGACAAGAACAAGAAAAAGTAAGCACCATAAAGAATTAAACCAGGAGTCATCTTGTCAAATGATTTATGAATAAGATGCCATTAATTGTTTTGAAAACTAAACAATTTTAGGCAATTGTGATTGCTTTCTCCCTTTTTAGATCCCTTTGTCATTGATTGCTTATGAAGAATGTCACAAAAGGAAGTGCGAAAATAAGTTATTGAACCTAGCATTTGAAATGGAGGACCAAAGCTTTGCTGATGGATTCTCCACACGTGAAAGAACAGAAAAAATAAACCAAAATGGGGAAAAAAAGCTATCTCATCACAAATCAGTCTTAGGATAAAAAGATCAAGGTATTGTCAAAGGGGTTCTTGGTGACACACAAATAACGGAACCAAATGACAAAATGGCTGTGCCTGCCTGCAAGTTGATGATGAAATAAATACAAACTACGCTCAAGACATTTTGATGTAAAGGTTGGACCAAAGATAAGGTGGTCTGTTCCGTATCATATCCTATATCAACCATCTATCATCATGATATTCCAAATCGTCAGCAAATAAATGTAAAACAAAATAAGATATCCAATAAAAACAAGTCAAACAACACTTTTGAAGCAATTACCTGCTGCTGCTTTGGTGGAGGTGGTTGCTGTTGTTGACCATTCTGTTGTCCTTCAGCAGTTTTCATTTTCTGAACGGGATAATTTTTCTGCCCACTAGGAGCTGGTTTTAAAACAACCTTTACTTTCGCTTTTGATCCTGATGATCCCATTTTGAATTGTGGTTTGATATATGAAATATCCTCCTTGAACAATTACTCTTAAAAATGCTTACAAATATGTCCAATGCAGTGTGAAACTAAATGATGGAAACAAAGATTACCGGTAAAATAATTGAGATTTTTCTCTAGCATGCTTTGCAATAAAATATAATAAAAAACCCCACAAAATAACAGAGTGCTTGTAATGGCCCTCCATATAATAAGCAATAATTTGCAGCTTATTTCATGACAATAATGTCTGCAGGATAGTGCTTGCACAGACGGGTTTAGTTTTTTATTTCTCACAAACTTTTTTTATATTTAAGATAGGCTTCACCTGCAGCTTGTTTTAGTGCATTTAAAAATTCTTATAAAGTTCTTTGAAGTAGTTTAGGATTGTATTTGTTTTCTTGTGCAAACATGACAATTTCTGGCTTATTGCACAATTCTTGCAAAAATAAAAGTCCTAACTGATTTGTTGGTCTTTAACTTGATTAAGTATCCTTTAAAATTCTGTCACTCTGTTGTGGTTGTTGGATTTCGAATCGGAAGGCTTTTTGTTTTATATGTTTTGGTCGAGAGATTTTTTTTTGTCTTATAATTTGAAAAAGGATGTGGACAAATATTACATGGCTTACATGCGTGTTAAAAGCATCAAAATAATGTTAATATAAATCAACAAAAGTTTATAAGCCAAACAAAAAACAAAAAAATAAGAAAAAAATGGTTTAAATACATCAAAGTGAGAGAAAGCAAAAGTTTAAAAATCCAAAGGCAAAACGGTTATTTGAATTCAAAATGAGTTTGATGTTACCCGGTATAGTTGTTAATATTATTGTGTCTTGAAGAGAAAAGTCTAAGAAGTACTTGAAATGTCCGGTCTATTTGGTTAACACAATTTGAAAACAGAACAGGAATTTCTTTATATCTGCTTTATCGCTTCAAAATTCAGCAACAACTCAATAAATTTAGAGCATGACTGAGATCTTACTTCTTATTGGCTTCTCTTTTTCATACTACCAGGATCACAATATCTTTAAACAACCACAAAAAGATTGGGTAGGATTTAAGCATTGCTCATCCCGGCAAAGATGAAGAATAGTTCAAGCTTTGGTAAATAAAAGAAAGACATGTTCTGCACTCATTAATATCACTCATAATAAGTGCAGGTGGTTGATTTAAAAAAAGAAAACTAAGCTATGCACTAAATGGAGATATTCAATTTTTTAAATCTCAGATGCAGTAAAAATGGTACAAAAAAATATCTGACCAGTTTACAGCTAGTTACAAAATGTATGGCACCTTGGGCCTGATAGCAATGGAGGTTAAGCATTCTGTGACACTTGCGTCAGAATGAATTACAATTCTTTTTATTAGCTCTGTGAAAAATATAAAATTGCTACTGAAACGTTTTTTTGTCAAGGTTCTTCTTCTTCCTACATAATACCTTAAACTTATTCACACCTCAAAAAGTCAAAGTCTTCATTACTCATCCAAATATTTAGTGTCATAGCTGAGACACACCTAGAAACTATCATGTGCCTTAGGAAGAAAGAGTGCAATTAGAGGAAATCCTAAGCTATGATCTTTGGAAATTGAAGCAAAGAAGAAAAAAAAATCTAATAAGTGCTGTCGATTTGTGTACAGGCATTATCAACTTGTTCGATCCAAATACTACGAGACAACCAGACACATCTTTTTCAAATCGATAAGGTAATGTTGTAATCTACTAGTGGATATTTCAAATACTTCTGATGAAATTTTCTTATTCCTTAAAACAGTACCTAGAACTTTGAATGCTATAATCTTTAATTCTGATATATGTTTGCAAGAATTCATTCAGAAATAAAAAAAAAATAGAAATTTAAAACAATGTTGGCCATACCTGGTCCTTTGGCTGTGCATCTTGTTTTTGAGGTTGCACACTTGCCACAGGTTTCATTTGCTGTCTGGGATAAGTATCATTTCTAGAATTTGTAGTCTGAGTCTCTTTTGATGAGGCACAACCCATGTTGGCAGGTTTTTTTCCCTTTCTACAGCGTTAACACAAAGTAAAACTTGCTGAAACAATGAAACAGCTATGTTTAGCGCACAAGAAGAAAACACAACAAACAAAGTGTAAAAGTGCAGTTAAGGTTCAAAAGTTAATCAATCACCAATTAGGAAGAAAGTGTGCTGTTCGGTGTGAAATGATAAGAAGAATTTGCCGGGTTTTTTTGTTTTTTTTCTTATTTTTAAACTGTTTTATCTAACAATATTTAGGGCAAAGTTAAAAACAATTAAATTATTCCTAAAGGGGGATGTACCTCTTGTTAATTTTTTACATTGGCTTTTCCTCCATCTCCCTTCTGCCATCATTGTTGTTTTACCTCCAACATCATTCCTAATCTTTCAAACGTCTACTTTAAAGCTGAAGAATTAGTATAAAAAGAGCTTTCTTTAAAGGCTTGTAGGTCTGTGTAATACCATTCATAAACAAAGAAAGATATATTTTCAGATCTGGATAGGCAGAATTAAAAGACACACAGTTAATCCTTCAGGGGAAAATAGGTAACTTGGATTTCAAATTTTAGGGAAAGCTGAAGCTGATTTTTGTGAAAAGCACAATAATATGTATTTATGATTTAAGCCACATGCACAGGGTCTAGAGTGACAGTTACCATGACCAAAAATTACAAAATGGTTTTCAATGCATCAATGAAGAGGAAATTTGTAAAATGAAACATTAATTACCATGGTACAATCTTTTGTTTTCTGTGAATTTTGCTATCAAAAATTATATTTTAGATTGTATATATGAAAAAAGATTTCTGCTAAAAATTGTGCAGCAGACAATACAACAAGTAGAGTCTTGTTAACACAGTGGTCTCCGGCTAATAGGCAGTGGTTGGGGGATGTGAAAATTGGCCCTTTAGGTGGAGCACCTCTTAAACAAGATAAGGAGGAATGCTTAAATTATGTAATTGCAAGTCTATGTATGAAAGAAGGAATGTTCACCACACTGAGTATGAAAACATATCATATATATATGTATTTGTATGCTATGACAAAACTCATACGACTCATTAAGAGATTTCTGGAAACTCAATTAGATTTGATACAACAATAATGGAGAGGGAAATGAGGAAATGAAGATGGATGAAGGGCTATTAAGCTTGACAAATAAGCTTTCTTTTCAATAAAACCTGATTAAATCTTTTCTCCGTTATTGTCCTAGTACATCATATAATTAGCCATGGACACAGTCCCTGATCGCCACCCTCCCCGCAAAAGGTAATTGATAGCAGTGTCAGACTTATCGCAATGTCAGCCTTTTAACCCACCCAACCAAGGTCACGATGAAGTTACTGTTAACAGGCTGAAGGCATAAACGGACAGGATAATTGCTGAAGAACAAACAGGCATCACTTCAGGGCTAAGCACAATAAAACAGATTTTCAATCTCATAATAGTGTGTGAAAGGTACATCCAACACCAACAAAACCTCTATAATGTCTTTACTGACTTAAGGAAGGTGTTTAATAGAATAGCCAACATATTTCAATTGGGAAGAAATGAAAAAGATCAGAGTTTGACATGCCACTGAGAATAAAAAGTCAATTTAAAAAGTGGCTTCTTAGAGAGACTGGCTTATTTAGCAATGAACTATCAGAAATATAGATTAAAGAAAAAATATTTGATTTCTTACAAAAACTGGACTCATACTCATAGGCGGAGCAGTCTCTTAAACGAGACCACTGTAGTGAAGATAAAACACACCAAAACCAACAACAGATATAATCTCATTTTATAAATCAACAAAGGGAGACAAATGTTCAGGGTTCTACAACACTCAAAACTTGTTCTTCTTTTGAGAGACAAAATATATTATTTTGGAAAGCTTAGCGGTTTCATCCTTAGTGGGTTTTTTAATGTCTTTTACAGGGTGTTGCATGTTACTTTTTCTAATAAAGTATTTTTGACAGTTCTTTGATTATTTCACTCCTTTTTAATGCTCTTCTTCATTGTACCAATGTTTGGGGCAATAAAGGTGATTGGTTTGTGTTGTTGATGGTTATTTTGATACTGTCTTATTTAGGTTATGTTGGAACCTACTAGGTTGGTGCAATAAAAATAGAGCAGAAACACATTCACTTATGCTTCCAAATTTAAAACAAAGGTGCCAAAGCATTAGGCTTTCAAAGTAAGTTTTAAGTACTGTTTCTTGACTTATATTTAAACAAAAATAAATTATAGAAATAAAGTTAAACTACATTCATCAAAAATTCCAAAATGACTACAATACCTTGTTTAACTCTATGTTTATCTTTAGTCATAAAGATAGGAATGGCTAGGCTACCTCAATGTCTGGTATGTGGCCTGACAGAGTGATTTGATGCCTTAAATGAAATATGATAGGCCTAATAAAAAGTTTATTTTGCACTGCACATAAACAGGAGACAGGGTTTGAGAGAAATGACGGACCCTGGTACAAAAGCTTTTTCTTTCTTTCTAGCGCGCTTCTCTTGTGGAAGCAAACATCGATGTTTATGCTTATATAATGGGCCTACTAGGGAAGAATAGACACTGTGGTCAATTCAATATCGATAGAAAGCGGGAGGGCCATCACAAGTATCCTTGAAATCTCATAAATGTATCCAACATTTGAACACCTAAAACAAATGAATAAAATAAGGCAAAATGCATATTCACACTGTCAAAAAAAATTAGTCGAAATCTAGATCTCGCAGAGATACCGCTGTCAGGAAAGCACGACAGAATGTCCTTTCACCCTGCTGTGTTGTCTACGACTATCGCCTAAAACAGTAATTGAATTCGGGCTGTGTCAATCTGTAAGACAGCGTATAGCAATCATTTAACTCAGCTCGTTCATCCAAAATATTCGAGCCTTACCGATCGGAAAAACACAACTAAAATTACGTAGACGAAAAAAATAAGCCACTATGTCACGATACAAGGGTTAAAATTCCGCCATGTTGTTGTAGTCGTCTCTTAGGTCATGACGTCATTGCCATGGTAATTGTAAACAAAATAGCCGAACTGCACGAAGACCGGCTACATTGCGAAAAGGTTCCAAAACGATTTCGCAAACCCCGGTGTCACAAGTGTGTGCGACTGAAGCTTGACTGTGACGTATAAACCTATTTACACACTACGATTATACGTCATAACGTTGGTGGAAAGAGGTCACAATATGAGTTCATTCGTTTGATCAGAACTTCAGTGTAAACGAAGAGATGTAGTGTCATTTATCGAGAAAACAATGTACTAGGCTATAACCTGTTTATAATAAGACATTTATTGACTCTTTTTTAACACTTCTCTTGGGCACGAAATATGGAAAACGACTCATTCTATTATTAAAATTAATGTTAATTAATTCTGTCATGTATTTGGGAAAACGAATGTGAGAAAGGAGAGAGACCAAAATTCTGACAGCCAAAAATCTCAAGAAAGTCATAGGTATGCTAATCTAATTATAGCAAATGTTATTACTGCTTTGTCACCTTCTAATTAGCTGGCACGATTCGGTTACAGTTCATTGCTCAAGTTGAGCTTTTGTCCTGATACATTGATTTTGACACTGTCTTGATTCTAGACGGGGCTGGATACAGTAATGGACTGAGCAAAACAGTTATTCATCAAGTTACCGTTTTGTCTTTATTTCTCGTTCTTTTAATTTATCCCTGCAGTCCTCCAAATAATTCTTACCTCGAATCTTCATGAGAAAGTACTTATTTATGTTTTCAGAACAATATTTTTCATAAACATTCATTAACTTAACATGGTAATAGGCCTACCATTGATATAAAAATGTATATAATATTCGCTTTGGTTAAAGGTAGTAAATTTCATTTGAGTCTCATCATTATCTAATACTCAGTGCGCGTTCTTTCGCCCTCTTCTCTAATAGATAAGATAATAATGATAATACACGTATTTTATAATACATGTTTACTCAACCTTGCGCATATGATATGACAAAGTACAAACCAATAGTTATCAATACTATCGATCCCCTCTTTAATACCCTTCACCGGACTTATCCCGCCCATTCTTCCAAAATCCATTTTATAACTATCCAATTGCCTCTCTCTCTCCCTCTCTCTCTCTCTCTCTCTCTCTCTCTCTCTCTCTCTCTCTCTCTCTCTCTTTTTCTCTCTTTTAAACTTAAAAATCTCTCTCTCCTCTCCTCTCCTCTCCTCGATGCCTCATGTTCGATTCCGCGGTCACTGGAATATTGATGGGTCATTGTGTGGATTTGGTGTTACGCGTCCATATTATAGTGTTAGATCGTAATCCCTATGATAGTGAATTTAAGCGTGTTGTAGTCCTTGGGTTCGACGGCAACAAACTGTTGACACGAAGGTTTAACAATGAACAAAAATTATTGTATGCACAGTCTCTTTTGTAAAAAGTGTGCATGCTTTTGTACTTGGAATAGGAAATTGATTGATATCTAATATAATAATATGTCTGTGTCTGAGTATCTCCTGTGGTAAAGAGGAGGTTGGAGTGATGTGGTAGCGGTAGTGCGTGGGCGTGGGCTGGGTTCAAATCGAACAGATCTGAACAAGAGTAACAGCCAAGGAGAACTTAGTAACGGTCCGCGATACTATTTGTTACTTCTGATTGGGTTGATTTACAAAATTATCAATTTTATTGATCATTGTAATTCAAGAGAAAGAAAGAGGAGAATTGAATTAAGAACAATGTCTGTGGCGTAATTAATTTTAATGGCTAAAAGAGATATACAGAAGTGGAATTCAAATCAATAATAAAGAAAACAAGCCTATCAAACGTGGGTGGAATGCAAAACACTACATTATACCGTATGTGGGTAAGAGAATAACAATATAGGAGATTGAAAAGAGGGTGAAATGAAAATGGCAGGCCTGTCAGCAAACATGGATGTTGGATCGATAGTTAGAGGATTCAATTGAACCAATCAACTCTTACCATCATGGGGTCATAAGCTCGAAGAGATACGATCACTTTATTCTGAGTAGAATTCATTAGCTAAATTCATCGTCTCTCTTTCAAGCTCTTGGCCCGTGAACTGTAACTATACCGGACCAAAAGGTCAATAACTAAACCAGACTTACAGATCAAGATGTACCAGGAACTGACTTTCATTTCCTGCTATCATGAGCATGTCCTGCTACGTCCTCCTACAAAAGACTTCCACTCTTTAAATTCTTCCTCGTTTGTCTTATTTTATGTAACTCTTGGCCTTTGTACTTGTGGTTTCCATGCATTGTCTCGTAATGGTGCACTGACTCTGACGTTTTCTGAGGATGTGAACTATAAAATGTTTTCAGTTAAAATAATCAAATAAAACATTACGACAGGTAAAGGGACTGTGTAAGATTTCTGTACAGCCGTTTAGAATTGCCATTTATTTATGTGGTTCATATTAAAAGTACATATCGTTCTAAAAATATTATGTAAAGCGCACATACATCTATGACATCATACTGTACACAAATACAAGACAATAATATAATGGCTAAGTATTCAATTACACCGTAGGTAAAGCGAACGATCTTTTTACTTATTAAATTTATTCATCATTGTTTGTTGTTGTTTTGTTTTGTTTTTTGTTTCTTGTGGGCTTTTTTTTCTCTTTTTCTTTGTCTGTGTTTTGTTTTTGTTTTTGTTTTGTTTTTATATTGGCTTTTTGTGTTTTTGCGCCTTTGGGAACGAGGTTGTTTGCTTTTTGGTGTTGTCGTTGTTGTTGTTGTTGTTGTTGTTGTTGTTGTTGTTGTTGTTGTTGTTGTTGCTGCTGCTGTTGTTGTTGTTTTGATTTAGTTTATTGTGTTTTTGTTTGCTTGTTTGTTTTTTGTTTTGCTTTGTTTTATGTTACGTTGTTTTTTGTTGTTTGTTTGTTGTTGTTTGTTTGTTGTTTTGTTGCTGTTGTTGTTTTTTTGTTGTTGTTTTTCTGTTTTGTTTTGTTGTTATTATTATTATTATTATTATTATTATTATTATTATTATTATTATTATTATTATTATTATTATTATTATT
>JAUEKT010320092.1:0-10634 GCA_031762655.1 Doris verrucosa | reverse complement strand
ACCGATTGTCCAATGAAGCTTGTCCAATATTGACGCGCCTAATGAGTGACATCTTATCTGAACTACTGGATTGCATGGCTCCAATGTATTCTTTTCTAATTCTCATATAGCCATTTACTTTGCAGTCTATCCATTATAACCCTCTCTTTATCAGGTTTACCAGTAATACATGAAAAAAATAATAATTGTAGAACAATATGAAAGTATGCGCAATGATTTTAAAAGCTGGAGCAACAATATTTTTCCACTGGCAATGCAGGGATATGACAAAGGGGTTTAAACTCTTCAAAAGGATGACGGAACTTCAAAATCATAGCGTCCCAGGCCAATCGGGAAACCCCGCTAATCGGGAAAGATTTGTAATCTACTTTGATTTCCCGATCAGAGAGGTTCCACTTTATCATTCTGTGCATGAACTGAAAAGCAATGGTCGTTGTCTTAGACATAGGTGTCACCTGGTAAATCCTAAGCATACGTACCTCATATTTCCATCTAACTGAAAATCTAATCTGTGCCATATGCTACAGTCCAACCAACCATTGCTGTCACTGTTGACAATGGTAGCTCTTGACTTTTTATGCTCAGGATTGGGAGATTCCTAGCAAACAGGATTTGTAAAAGTATGCTATTTTGGAATAAATACGATTTGGTGAGGTGTAAAATAGAATTAAGACATGAGGCATCATGAAAAAATCTATCTATATACAATGACATTTGATAATTTGAAAGATGATCAGAGATTTATCAATCTACCTAAGTGTAAAGTAAACAAAGCTTAGCAGCTAAAGTAATTGAAGGCGGCTTGTTGTAATGGAAAATAATCTCAAAGGCAATTCATTTGCTCTATTACAACAAGCTGCCTTCAAATGTCAGCTGCTTGGCTTTGCTTACTTTGTATGCTCAGCAATCAATAACAAAAATGACCTTTCATTCTCATCGTCCTCTGTAATGTTTAAAAGAACATTTGGGAAAAGATATGCTTTGAGATTAGCTTTCTCACTATTTCAAAATCAATGATGTAACATAAGTCCACATATGTATCAAAGATAATCAAATAAAAGAACATTACAAACCATTTCAGTAAAACATATGATTCATTGTTAGGAGATTTAAACTGGTTATGAGCTGAGACGGCTTTAGGAAAAACATTCTTTTCTCTGTTCCAGAAATGACAATTTTACCATTGTAAAATCTAGGGTCATTCTATTGACTTAATAAAAGTAGACAAATTTAAACTTTCCTTATAAGACTTATCTTCTACATAAAATTGAAATACGCTTACTTTACTCAAAATGTGAGCAATTGTTTTTTGAACTTCCTCCTTGACTTTGTTGAGATCACAGCTTACGTCAAATGGGATGATGACATGGTGGGCATTGGCAGGAAGAAAGTGTTCAAACAAAATCTGTTGATGAAAATTACGACTGCTATTCAAGCTAATGCTTTTTATGCATTGGTCCAAAAGAATTTTCCATTTTAATATAGCTCGAGAGCAAAGACGAAACAAAACTGTGATTAAAGTAAAGTATCGCAAACATATTTAACATCTGAATATCATTCTTGAAAATTCAACTCATGATTGCGATACAGTTTGTTGTCAGTGACTAAATTGCTATATTTATCCACAGTCTAACTTTCACGGCTCTGCTATCTAAATCTGGAAAATTAATCTACAATATAATACCTATCAGTTAACAGGCATCCAACTCTTCAAGAAATGTTGTGACAGCAGATTTTCACATACCATGATAATGTTGTTCGCAAACAGCACTCAACAACTCATTCTACCTATCGGGATAATAAACCAGTGTTATGCAACAACCACAAAGACCACAGTGAGATGCTTGATGGTAAGTTAACAGTGGTAGAGGGCAAGTCATATCTGCTATTTCATACTGACCAATGGGGGTGAGTGTGAAAATGTTGACTTGTGAATTTTATCACTATGGTATCCACTATAATGTATTGGTTTACTACAGAGATGTCTATGATCTCATCCATTTCTCTGCATAATCTGCGTTGATATTGTGAGCAAAGGAATGGCTTGATCACTCTTTCTAAAATACATTCATCTTTAATGGACGACATGGTGTTGAAAAATTGTCTTATTTCTTTTGTTTTTAATAGCACATTTTGGTAGGGAAGGGGAAGTTTATATACTTTACTATTATGTATTACAATTGATTTTTCTCATATTTATTTTACCCTTTCTATATGTGATGTATGCATATTATATTGTATTTGAAGTATTTTTCATACATTAACAAACCAATGTTCAATTATCTGACATTTTCATTTATCCAGCATTCGTGGGGAAAACAGACAATACAGCATAACTGGCAGTAGACTTCACATTGTTTTCATCTACCTACATAATTTGTCCAATGAATGCATTATTTATTTTTAATTAGAGTTTGTTAAGTGTTTAAAATCTAATTGTTTTTCGGCATAATGAGCAAGACTTTTTAAAGAGATTTGTAGTTTTGCAGAAATTACAATCAAATCATGCCATAAACATGTATAAACATGACGAAAATATTTACGTGATCATTTTCCACTTCAACCACATTCAATTTCCAATCACTTATTGGCAGCTGTGGTATAAAATGTAAAGCTTTCCGATCGCTCTTCTTCGCTGAATGAAGGTATTCTGCAATGCTGTCTTCAGTTTTAATGGGGATAACCATTAAATAGGCTTCCTTTTGTATCTCTGTTGTAAGCTCTGAGGATTTACAAATGAAGATAATTCTATGTATGTTCATTTATGTCTTTTATGACTTATATCAATTATAATAAGTCAATAAAATTTGTTCATTGTAAATGTTCAAATAACTTTTTGTTTCATAAACTGAGGGACAGAGAGAAAGAGACAGACAGACAGACAAACAGAGACAGACAGACAGACAAGCAGACAGGCAGGCAGGCAGGGAGGCAGACAGACAGCCATCAGACAGACGGATGGTAGGCCCACACAGCTTAGCATGAAGCAGGAATTCTTGAAAACATTTCACAACAGTAAGTGATAAAGCAGTGATAATACATGTAAGCCATGGTATATTTTAGTACTATAGTGCTATATACTGGTGGTGTTATTCATGAATCAGTTACTGACGGTCTGCAAATAAAGGGTAAACTGGATGTGGTACCTTTCCCCTATGAGCGTCACCCGCTAATATCTTTCTACAAGAAAAAAAACGGTCTCTGGAGCACTGACAAAAATGCTATAATGAGCAATTATGTCAATTCCATGCTGATGCATGTGGTTCATATGCAGGGAAACTCATTACTCATGTATGATAATCCTTTCCACTGTATGTCAATTCCAGTAGAGAGATTGTAAAACTTAACTTGCAAAATAAGCCCATAACATTTAGGGCTACACAAAAGGTGAAATAGCCAAAAAAAGCTACATCAATGCTAGTGTAGCGGTGAATTGTGTGTCGGGTCACAAGAATGGCATGGTGGAAGTGGAAAAGAATTTGTATTACCTTCTTGATTTCATTATCTAGATTTAGATTTCAAATGTATTGAAGATAGAAACTGGCATTTCAATGGGGATGAACCGTATTAATGTCAGCTGTGTGTCGTGTCAGGGAACTTATTAAGAGAATAGGAGGTGTGTAACATTACCTTGACAATTCATTGACACATTTACTTGCTTACATTTTTTAACTGCAGTTCCAAAAATTAGTGTTGGTGTTTTTATCAGAGATAATACAGTAAATTTCACGCAACGGAAGGACTAAGCAACAGGTGAGTAGGTACCAATAGTCTGTGGTCACTTACTTCCTGGATCAATCAACAGTGGGCATCCTTTTGTATTTGCAGCATTTTGTATGTGCGCGACAGCAGTTGCTGAAGCATCAATGACCCCAACACTTTTACAGTCAATGAGAGTAGATACACCACCATCAGTAACTTTAGTGCATCCACTTATGTTGATCTAGATTGACATAAGTAATCATAGAGATGAAAAAATACTTTATACACAATATGTAATAATATGGAAGTTGCCTACCAAATGTGAAATTATATATAAAAGAGTTATGAGATATGAGTAAGAAAAACATTCAACACTACCGGTAATTTAAAAATCCTGACAAAGACCTGGACAGACAAACAACTGAAAAGCCAAGGAGAGAATGAAAATAAGGAAAAAACTGTGACTTAATAAACTCAAAAGGGTTATCACCTCCTCGCTTTCCCATCATGTCTTGGGCACAAAACTTCAACAATCACTACACTGTGATTATTGCAAACATCAAACAAAAATTCAAAGCTGACTTAAGTATTGGTGAATAACAAATATTGTTAAAAAACTGAGAACTTCTTTTTATAAGCTTTCACATTTGATGGATGAATCCTGTGTTTAAGATGAATGCATTGGGCATGTGTCAGTCTTGATATTTTGTCTCTTTTTAAAATAGTAAATAACTCAAAAAGAGATAGACATGTTACATACTGAAACACTTCTCTTGTTGCCTTCTAGAGCCTTGACAAGCCAATGCAAGCCCACATCTGTCAAGACACTACTTCCCTCCAGAGAAATACTGTAGACAGTGTCAAATGTTTCCTGGAGAAAGTGGAAAGGAGAAGCATTCCAAATCGTTAATTCATTTCAATGACCTTTTGTTCTGTTCTACTACAATTCATTTTGGCTACCAGATATAACTACTCAACAGTACTTTTTCAGCAGACTTTGTTGTGAGCAATCTCCTTTGCTTTATCCCTCTGCTTTAAGTTTAAGATTAATTAATTATTGCCAGCCTGTAAACATCTTTCCACTTTTCTTCTTCTTTGAAAGTTCTAGTAAAAGCTTTGTCTTGCTACATTATTTGTTGAAATCTTGAGGGTGTATGAAATCCAATTCTGAGTTCAGACCATCATTTATGTATTATTCATTTCCAATGGATCTCGAATATCGGGTATGAAGAGGTTTACAAAACTGTGTTTGTTGGTTATTTCTTTTTGTGAAACATGGAAATTATATAAATCATACTCATACATCCAATAAGATATATTTATCTGTCTTTTATTTTAAAAGACCCAACTATTCCCAAAATTATGTTATTTCCTATATAGTTTTTTTTTATCTCTTAGGCACAGAAAGGTAAGACTAGATTAAAGATTATATGTAGAAAAACAAACTAGACATAGATTAGCACTTTCAAGTAACATAGATCCAAACTGAGCAGTAACATTTTGTAAATTTTTTTTACACAAAGATGAAAAGGCCTTCAAGTATTCATAAAAAAGAATCAGTGTACGATAAACAGCATTGCTCATCAGAAAATAAGAATCAAAGCAGATTGTCTTTTGATAAATATTAATTTGAATAGTTAATCAAATTCTTCTTTAAAATAAAGTAAACATTTAAATTGAAACAATTTTCATGAATGATAATAAAACTCATTTTCAAGCATAAAAACTGTAGTATTGAAGAGAAAATTTAAAAAAAAATCTTTGATGAGAGCAAAATTATTATAAAAAATTATGCTGTGTTGCAAATTCCAACTGACCTTCCCAAGTGTCTCCACCAAAACTTTGATAGCCGCATCTGTAATGTAGCCAACTTTGCTAAAGTCAATAACAGTGATGGATTTTTTATCAGCAGCTGCTCTCTTTTTAGCCTCCTGTTTTGATTTTGGTAAAGAGGTAAAAAGAAAGAAAACAGAAACTTAAGAACTCCGCTTAGAGATAGCTTTAACATATTTACACATCATTATCATAGACAAGGGTTTATGTCCTCTCTGGTTTATTTTTATATGCCTCATTTTGTTTTGTTCTTTATTGGGAATAGGCCTAAGGGAAAGAGGAGCAGTTGGGCTGACATTGTGGGAGGAGGAATGAGGGTGGCTTGCCTTAAATTTCCTTTCATTCCTGGTGAAGCATAAGGCCTTTGCAACAGATCTCCACCACTCTTGATTTTCGGCTACCCTCTTCGTGTGCCCCATGTCTGTTGACAAGCCATGATCTCCTCTTCATACAATCTTCTTTGTGTCATCTTTGGGTGGCCTTTTCTTCGTTTGCCCTGGGAATTCCATTCCAAAACCTAGCATATGATGTCATCTGTAGGCTCTCTTCAAATGTGGCCAATCCATCTCCATTTTCTATGAGTGATTTGTTGTGGGAGAGGGTTTTATTTAGCAGTTTTCTATGAATCAATCTTATTGATTTTATATGGCCACCTGATGTTGACAACTGAACGCAAGCATCTGTTGACAAAAGTCTGGGTTTCACCTGTGTGATTGTTGTTACCCTCCATGTTTCTGAAGTATTCAGGAATGAAGAGGGGAAAACTAGTTCTTGTATATTTATTGAGAAGAAATTGTAAAAAAGAGCATTATAATATCTTAAGTATCTTCTATTTCATCAGCCAATTACTTACAAGGAGACGTTGTGCAAATCTGTCCAGTTGTATGTACCCAAGTGAGAAGATTTCATTGAAATCAATGGCCAGTGTAGATGAATCAACAGACTGCTTAGCCACTTGCTTTCGACGCACTGATGGCTTTTTGAAGTTCCAGGTAGGCAGCAAGGCTTTGTAGGAAGGAACAATATGATATTTTATCATTTAATCTTCATGTTCTCCATTTGATGTTATATCATAAAGGCGCAGTTTGTTGAAATAGTGTATTTTGCCTTTCATGAAAAAAAAGCAATATTTGAACAAAGTGTAGTAAAAGTAGCATCTGCTTAAGTCTCATATTGACTAAATGTGTAATATTTGGATTGTATGAAACTAAGGATAACAGTTAAATATCTATTAAAGAAAATACTTCTTTTGACTTCTTATTTTATTTGCCTGTAAAAAAATAAAAAAGTCCTTGAAATCTGTATTTCATAATCTTCCAAGGGTTTTCAAGGCTTTACAGAAAACTGGTATGTTGCTATGCTATGATATTACCTTTTCCTCCTGATGATTTGCCTTCATCCTGGTCTTGTTCTTCTTCTTCTGTTTCTGGGTCAGCCTCCAACATGATGGCTGGTAAAGCAGAAACAGTACATTGTTTCAAACAATAAAGAGAAGAAATAAGTTCAAATGTTTACTTATGAATGAATTTAAGGCGAATATTTTCAAACATAAAGATGATAACCAAAGAAGTATCATCTGATGGTAAGAACTAATTTTTGCAAAGGAGAGATGTATAGTTATGTTTAAATTAATATTATGAAACTAATGTTGCGAAAATAAATTAAGTACAGAATGGAATGAAATTCCATGAAATAGAAATAGTTAAGCTAAGAAAAGCTTTTAGCTGACAAAAACATTGAGTATAAAAAATAATCTAATCTTTTATTTAATATTAAGGCTACTGGCTAAGTAATTTGGAATGATAGTCCAATTTTCTTGGCCTGACACAAATAAAAGAATGATTAAATGAACATCGGTAGCTAATTTTATCTTCCACCTGCCATAAAAAAAATACAATGAGAGCTAAATTTAACCGTAGTGTAAATTACACTTTAGAAATAAATCTGAATCAATCTGTTTACCGAGTAAGATTTAAATATTGCTCCTCACTCTGGAAACTTGAAGGATCTCACTGAATTTATCTGATTTATTCATCCATCAACCACAATTTCCTTTGAGGACAGTGAATCCTATAATAAAAATAAAAGAATAAATTTGGGTTAGCAGCAATTGAAAAAGTAATTAAGATTACATAAAATTACACATAAATTGTTTATGTAATGCAATGTAATTGAGACATATCTCTACCAGTATCAAACTATGTAAGTGCACATATGTATACGGATTTGACATCAACATTAAATACAAGGGCCTTCCTATATCAAGATACTTGCGTTTGATGTGTCAATCTCCATGACATCACAGATTAAATAATTAATTAAAATCTTTGTGAATGTATGATAGGTGCTGATTTGTATCATTTTTATTTCATTCAGGAATCTGTAATTTGTCCAATAAACAAAAAGAAAATACAGGTAGTTAAAGATTATAATCTGTAAACTTTTCAAACAGCACAAGTTTGTATGGAGTCATCATTCAATAATTTTACAGCCCTTTTTACTTGTGGTGATTTCACTACTGTACCTGTCTTGTATTCTATGTTTTAATTGCAGTTTATTTTCAGGTCAAAGTTTAATGGTTTTACTGTGATGTATCAGTTGTATATTTTCTAAAGCAACGTGAGACATGGTCTCTTTGTCTATCAGCAAGTGGAATTCAACCTAATGGAGCCAATATGATTGTCACTCTACTTTTCTTTATGGCAGTAATTGCAACTAAACAGTGCAGCTTGTCATTGAATGTGTTAAATGTTGTTGGTGTCCCAAGCAGGAAGGGCGGAGACCTAACTTGAAAAAAAAAATGTATGGTTCATTTTGCCAAATGCTTAGCAAAATCCATCATGAGTACATCTGTCTGACTTCTGCTCTCAATATTTGACAATAGGTCTCATATGAAGTCAAGAAGTTGACTTTCACAGAAGTGGAGGCGTATAAAACCATGTTGGTGCTCTGTTAGAATTTCATTTTGCTAATAATGATAGCATATATAATCAGTATGAGCGTTCCTTTCGATCTCATATTTACAATCGTCAATGAAATACAATATGCCTAATATTTCCATATGTTTATGTGCCTTCCTCAAATGTTTTATAGATCGCTTTTAAAAAATGCCTATTATTTAAATCCATTCCTATAATTTACATTCATGAGCCATCCACTATCCTTTTAAATACAACTTCATTCTTACAGTATGATTAATTACTTATACAGCCTGATTTTTATAGATATTTTTCCTGTTTTGTGATGATTTGTTATTTTATCGAATGGTTGAGAAGTTACTTACAAAATATTTATTATTCATTTATACAAAATTATTTATACGAAAATCATTTATACAACCTTGATTTTTTAGATATTTTGCCCTTTTGTGATGATTTGTAATTTTATTGAACGGTTGTAATTTGTAATTTTATCAATATTGTATTGTGCTGACATACAAAAGAAAATTTCCCTTTTGTTGGGATCAATAAAGATTTTGAACTGTTTGAACTTTTTGCTCTAGGTGTTGCATCAAGGCACTGGTGGTAATGTGCTCCATGGTTTTGCATATGATACATAAGAGAGAGATTGGCCTGTAGTTGCCTGGGTCATAGTCCTCCCCTTTGTATGGGACAGCTCCTGTTGATAGGGATAAGTTAAAGATTGTGGTTATAGCTGGAGAGATTTCTATAACCAATTCCTTTAGGAGTTTTGGTGGTATGTTGTTAGGACTGCATGCCTTGTGAGGCTTGAAGTTCTATAGTATTTTTCGAATGCCATTCTTAGTAATTTTTAGTTCTTCCATAATTGGGACATAAGTCTTCGCCATTTTTGTCTTTGTTAATAATTCAGACGTTGAATATATGTCTTTCTTTCATTGAAAACTGACTGGAAATGGTTATTCAAGATTTCAGCTTGTTCTTTTGCGTCCGAATTAAGATGGCTGTCTTTCTTTGTGGGCCTGCACTAGTGGCCTGTATTAGCGGTCTTCTAGTGTTTGATGAAAGATCAGGGTTTTTTTTGTTATTTTCTTCAATTTTCTCATTCTCAAAAATACTGTTCATATAGGACCAAAAGAATTGCCTGATTTGTCTTTGAATTTCTCTTTTTAAGTCGGGCACTTTGTGCCTCAGATCTTTGCTGTTAGTTTTCTTCATTTTATATATTTTTTAAAAATAGCCAAACAAGCTCTTTATGCTCTTTGTTATTTTATGTAGGATGTAGAACTGAAATGAATCTAGTAGACCAGTCTTAAGGTGCATCAGGAGCTCTTCAGTTGTACCCACTTCCTTCATTTTCAATGTAGCCATTGGTTAACCTTGCACAGGATTTTGATTTTTCTCAATTACCCTTTGAGTATAGGGATTGCCCTAATTGATTATAAGGTCTCTTTTGTGACGCTTAATTTAAACTCGCAATAAGGGATGTCTTGATCTGAAAAGCCTGAAATAAGTTATACTGTTGGTATAAGCTGGAGGCAGTCGTGTGTGATATCACTTCCATATTTTTAAAAAATGTATCAAAGCCAATGCTGCATTAGAGATATCCCCCAACCCCCTGCAAATGATATATGGGCTACCATTATAGCACTCACCCCCTCCTTCCCACCTCTTTTCAGTTACCTACCACAGCATATCAAATTCAAAGACAAACGTTTTCTTTAATTAGCAATTAAAACCAAATAATTCCAAGAAGGAATCATATATTGCAACCAAGAACTTTCTGTAGAAGTTCTTGATTGCAACACAATTTACAATGAATACAGTTTAGCATGAGTGATATTTTGCATTGACTTTTGGCTGATTAAAATTGAATTAAAATATGCACCCTTTAAGGTAAGCCTCACCAAAAATATTTGTTGAACCCTTACAAACTGTAAAGTCTAGATCTATTCTTTCACTGTACCTTACCCCTTTATCCCATCTCAGCTTCCCAATCCCCCTACACATATCCTACCCCTTCTATCCTTCCTCCTCTAAACACACTTTACCTAAAGCAGACACAGATTAACATATTTAACACCTAATTGAGGCTGCTTACTCTGTAATGAAAAGTAATCTCAAACCAATTTTTTTCTCCATAACTACCTCAGGATTGTTTTAGCTGTTAAAAACCCCCAA
>JAUEKT010319981.1:0-10636 GCA_031762655.1 Doris verrucosa | reverse complement strand
GAAGACGATTCCGTGTCTAGCTTTGAATCTGTCCAGCCATCCAGTACTGATTGTCTGATCAGTATGTCCGAGAATGCAGGCCAATTCCTCTGCTTTCTCAAGCAAAATTGGTCCTGAGAAGGGCACGTTGTCACTCCTAGCCTGCTTGAACCAGATCAACAATGCTTCGTCCACATTGTCTAGTGGTGATGCGCGCAAATGCTTCTGCTTTGAAGTTCCATCTTCAATCGCTTTTCGGATCTTCTCTTTGTCTTTCAAGAACGTAGACAGCAAACTTTTTGGAATGCCGTATTCTCTGCATATGTCAGCCTTTGTTTTCTATCCCTTTTCGACTTCCTCGGTGACCTTCAATTTAGTCTCAAATTACATACATTTTCTCTTGATACCGGCACCTGATGACGCCATGTCTTTATAATGTACTGTTGAAGGTGTATGGATCTGGTCTCCAAGTCAAACTAAAGCCTTAGCTAAACACACCGTGCACGTGCAATGATAATGATACATGCGGGCACCTATAAACTAATGCTACACACACCGTGTACATGCAGTGATGATACACACGCACACCTATAAACTATAACATGTACTAAATACATTGAACTATAAGACTACGCACATGGTTTATCCCTTTGTTCCCTAATCAGATTCCCATGCATCGCCTGCTCGCATAGTGAAGAGAGAGCCGGCTCGCGTAGTGACCATGCGCGCCCATTCGTTGGGTGCCAGTGCCAGTGCCCCACTCCTTCCCCCTCCCTTCTCTGTGTTTCTTGTCTGCTGATGTGTTACGAATTTCAACTTGATTTCTTTGTTCTTAGTTCTTAGTGGGATCATGATAAAGCCAATTTTTGTGAGGTTGTCTCCACCCGACTGGTTCGTTGGAACCGAGTTGGGTCTGAGATTGGTTCGTTCGATAAGCGATAAATTACTAGAGCCAATGAAGGAAAAAAAACGGGGATTTTTCTCTGTTCGTTGAGTCCCAGGTGTTCTTTGAGTCCGAGTTCGTTGGATTCGAGTTCTACTGCATCATTATCCATCTAATAGCCCTGCTGCTAGACTGCATGCCAGTGGCGTTGGCATCCTTCCGTCTTAGAAAATGATGGCTGTACCCAAAAGTGTCGCTGAGTATTGCTGCATTTTCTGGAGTGATCCTGTGAGTTCTAGTTAAAGGGGGATTGGGGTAAGGGGGTTGTAGATGGGCTCCAGACAGCTAGTCAGTGATGTGGCATTGTGATTGGCCAGTCCAGTGATTAGTGAGGCGGAACAAGGGGCAGAGAGACGCGTTACCTGAGGACATTCCAAAAGTGATGTGCCGGTGCCATGGTCCTAGGCCTAGTCTAGGCCAAAACATAAAAGAAAAGGAGTGTGTGTCGTAATGAGGTAATCATGAGGATTTTTAGATTTTTTTCGGTAATTCGCATTTGTATTCCTATAGCGGGTACTTGCCCATAGCAGGATTTTTCTTCTGGAACTTTAAGTCCCGCTCTAGTCATAGTTCTACTGGGTAAAAATGACTTTGTGGTGCAAATGTAGACTTCCAGACTGGACATCTGTTGTCTCCATTTCACACCAAAAGTCTTCAACTCCTTGGGGAGCGTACAATAAAGCTGTCCACCTTTTTGGCTTGAATTCGTTGGCATTATAATGATAAAGATATAGGTTGGGAGGGTTTCCACAAGGCCACACCAAGTGTCCTCAAAAGCTTGACGTCGGTGTCGTTCTATAAACGTATTTAATACAGTTCTAGTTTCTAAAGATTTATTTTTAAAAGTAAATTTACGTCATCAAAAGACGTAGTTTACTTTCTGATACATTAAGATGACATCACATGATGATCCATCTTCTTCACCCTGAAGTTTTCTGACTTTTAAAAATACTGCTGCATCCGCTATAGTTTAAATTGGCGTGAAAATGAAATTGAGATAAACTTGTAGTTATACGGTTTGAAAACGACATCGACGATGAATTATTTTATGGGTGTTGCTTGTCAAGTTTGATGCACTTCTGCAGATTTAATCCAATACATGTATCTGAGTATCTACGATCAATGTACAGGCAGTCAAGAATTTTTCAAGCAATCTTTATATTTCTTCTTGGGAGCCCCTGTGTTAGTTTGCCCGTGCCGATTTCACCAAAGAACACAATTTTGGGGAGGTGATGGTTTTCTATCCTAGTGACATGACCTGTAAGGTACTTCATACTAGGCATCTGACAAAACCTTTCTTCTTTTTCCTGTTTTTCTCATTTATCTCTCAGAGTGAGCGACATTTCCTGAGGGCCCTCATCCATTTACTGATTTGTGCAATGTTAGAGAACTTTAAAAAAATTGTGAGGATTACTTGCTTTCTTATCATAAGTACCAAATACTTTGGCACACAAAGGCTGGTATAAACTTGTGGTTTTTACTTATATACATGTAGGTACGCCCATGGCTGAGTTTAAGCCATCGACAACAGCTCTTCCATTTGGGCAATCTGGCACCCAACCATGTGTCCATTATTTCCAGTGGCATTCTCAAGGTTGGATGCTGTACTTGCGGCACCTGCAATGCCATCATTACAAATTCCCAGAGTAAGTGCCAAGGTGAACAGGTCAATGAAATACCAGCATGACCATTGATATGACCCTGCTAATAAAGTCATTCCATTCCAGGCCATAATGTTGTACCTTGAATTGGGAATTGAGGTCAAGTGCAATTGAAAAATGGCATCCTACTGAAGCAAACTTATACTTATGGAAAACACTGACAAATAATAGGGGGGTACAAAGCATTCCATTATGAACAAGATGAAATAAGCACAAAAGTTTTTATATCTTTATTTCATCCACTTGTGGACAGTTTGAAAATGAAAAGCTGAGACAATAATAATAATAGTAATAATAATCATCAATCATGGACACAAATAACAGTAAGAAGGCTGATCTATCTCTACGTCTGGATCACTCATTGTCTTTAGATCTTATAAAGATTTATTAACTGATTTTTATTTTGAATACTCTCCAAAAGTAAGTTATTGAAGGTTAGTTCAGAAAACATTAATGAATTGGACCTGAAACTTAAAAAAGAAATAATGAATCTATCAATGTGAGATGTTTTGGGTGAAACTGTCACCTCAGATTTTGAGCACAATATAAAGTGTTGTCTTCAGAATTCTACCGGTACTCATGAATCACTTTTGAGAATTTACAGTCAAGTCGAGAATCCGTGTGATTTACAAAATAAAATCCACTTCCCAAAGTAAATATAGATATTCTCACTCAAATCTAAAAATACAATTATGCCGAATACAAATTTTTTAAAATTCCTAATAGGAAGCCTTATCGGGTCCAGGTGCTTGAAGAGACATGATTCATTATCCTAGGTACATTTATTGGATAAAGTAATCCTATCTCTTTCTAGCTCCTAGCCTTAGATCTTTCTAGCTCCTAGCCTTAGATCAGCAACGCGTTAATCCATTCAATGGACAATTTTAAGTCTCATGGTGTGGAATAAACATGAAGAGATCATTAGTGATCAACTGGTATTGTGTGACCTGACTGAAAAGGCTTTTGTTGTGAATTAGAAAGGAGAGAATCAGCAATTCTTTCTGAAAAAGCAATTACATAAGAGACATAAAGTTCATTCTATTTTGATAGCTTTTTAACCTGAGACCAGATCAGATAAAAAGGTGTACATTTTAATTTATTGACATATGCCCTGTAGCTTATGTACCCTATAACGATGAAATGATGATGGTGGTGATGGTGAAGATGATGGTGATGATGATAATGGTGATGACAAAGTCCATAACAGATAAAAGAGCACAAGTTAGAGAAGGCCCACAAAAAAAACACTTTCTCCAGACTCGCCCTCCCTCCCCCCAGATCAATCCCCACCCACCAAATCTAGCCATTTGCCCATCCAGACCCCAATGACAATGACGGAACCATTGAATTCCATGCAAGCATTTTGAATAGTTAAATCAAAGTTGAACACGCACAATGAGGGGAAAACTAAAACAATCATTTCAATTGCTGAAACATGACAAAAACATGGGGTGGGATGAGGCGAAAAAAAACTGTTCATAGCTTTTGTCAGTACATCACAACAGAAACGCCTAAAAAGCTAATATAGCCTAGCCAAAAAAGGAAGCATCACAGCTCACATCACAAAAACCAGTTGAAGGTCATGAAACCAACGATTCTGCCTGCTTCTGGCATTTCTTACATATTCTGCCAGGTCTGCATGATAATTATGTACACCCTCAAACATGTCCATACACACTTGCACATTCCTACACTCAGTATGAGACTGAGATATAAAGTCACATAGTGTATCGTTTTCTATTTCAAGCCTCAAAGGAAATGGCTCACGAAGAGTATTATATCATTATAACAGAAAGCAATTTACACTGGAGCAAAACAGTCATTGTCATACATCATGATTATAGTCTGATGCAATAAAAAGAAAAGGAGAAAACGACTTCAAATTCTGACAAATATAGGCAACAAAACATGCAGAGCATCCAAAACGTATCTGTATTAAATCAAGCTATCTTTCCTTGACTGACAAATTAAAATTTTACCTTTTCTTTACTTGTTGATGTTAAGAAAAATCATTAGATTTTTAAAAAAAGAAAGAAGTGAAATTTCAACAAAATCTGTGGCACACCTTTTGTCCCATCAAATTAGACTCCAATGAAACTACGGTAGAATACATATGTTTTTCTTCCTATTTCAGTCAAGCTAGCCCAATACTTGTTATTACCAGTCAATGTAGTTTTTGCCCACATTATCTTTCAAAATGTTCATGGTTCTCCATGCGAATAAAATTTGGCTTCTGTTTCTATTGAATGTGATAATGTGATACCAAACTAAGCAAAAAAAGTCTAAATGTGTAAGAAAACTACAAAATGTTACATCTCAGGACAATGTCTCTGATGGATAAAGACTGAAAAACATCATACACATCTACCCACAAATATACTGTTTTTTTCTTCACTTCTCATGAAAAAGCATTGCTATCTTTAAAGTATAATATTCAAAGTATAATAAACATCCAAATCATGATTCTAATATCAAAGCCTTTCACTAATTCTAATTTTTTCAAGATGAAGAGGTGGGTGATTTTGAAATTATGCTTTCATGAACATGTTTCCACGCTACTAAGTCAAACTCCAATCTGCATCACTGTTTATATTTCTATTCAATGAAACGGCAAACAATAAGAATAAAGCAATATTAATATAGACTGACTCATGAACAATTTCAGGAGAACCAGTTGGTGCAATTTTCATGGCTATAAAAAGCACAATGTCAATCTCAATTAGGTGAAAAGTCCAATGTTATTGACATGAACCATGAAAGGATGACTTTCCCATATTGAAAACAAACAAGTCGTCACATTATATTACATGGAGGCCAGTAATGACCAAAAAAAAACAATGCTTTTGTTCAGGTTAAGATTCCTTGGATGTTAATGATTTTTATTCTTACAATTTGGATGAGATAATAATCTTTGTATTTCTGCTACAGGTGTATCAATGTAATAGAAGTCTTAATCAACACATCCTTACAAAAACAGTGTGAAAGATGAAATCAAAGGGTGTTGTTTACTCCGTGTTCCTGCCAACTGACCATGGTACACATTGATCACAGACAAGACAAGTCATGATGACAGGCCAGGACAAAGGCTGAGAGCACATCAATGGTACGACTGAGTGAACGCCATAACTGTATGAATTCAGAAGATGGGAATGAATTTCCAACAATGTGAGGCCAAGTATAGCCAAGAGAAACTAGCTGATACACACATCCCGTTAGCTTATTTGAACTTTGTCCTGGTGACTTAAAAGGAATCAACGCGGAGACAAGCGGACCTTAGACGCAAAGTTCACCAGCCAAGCATTGACAGCATAGTGAATCAAAGTTTGTAAACTCAATAAAACAACAAGACAAGCTACAAGAGCGACTGTTTGTATCCTTGTGAAATCAACAGCAATGCATGGTCATAAACGTGATTGGTTTGCTCATGATAAAACTCAAACAATGCACTACATGGAGATGGAAGGTGAAAGCTATAATGAATCCATGAATACATTATACTATATATAAATGGCAATAATATACCCTTACAATAACTTTGATTTTATGACTTCTCTTCCTCATAAGTAAATTGATAAGGACTAGTACACAGTTGATGATAAACATTTTTAAAGGGGCAAATAGTAACATCAAAGTCTGATTGGAGATCGAGTTGATTTTCTGTTTTATTATGACTGTTAGTAGAATGAGTTTGTCTGGCACGCTGACAAAACTGGATGCGGACAATTATGTGTATACATTGGGAAGGTAGCTGTCAACAAGAAAAAGAAAATATGGAAATAAGCAACAGAGTTTCGATTTAATTGAGAGAGGGAGGAGAGAAGGAAGCAGTAAGGATGGAGGGGGAGAGAGAGAAACAGAGAGCGATAAAGAGAGACACAGAGAGGGGTGAGGGAGGAGGAGGGAGCAGGAAAATGGGGTGGGGGTGGTGGTTGAGATAAAGCGAAAGAGATCAATTATGAAACAAGAATGATGGACAATGGCCCCTCAACTTCAGTGAGGGAAAAAGAGAGAAGGATATGGGAAAAAGAAGAAAAGAGAAAAATCAGTACAATGCAAATTTAGCAGATGGAGATGAAGATGGGGAATAAGACGTTTTGAGTTGACACCAAGACATGGAAGAGGCAAAGAAGCAAAGCAGAAAATTATTCAAACAATCAAGAAATATTTACATTTATCTTATATTTAGTATGTCACATGATAAATCTCAGAACATTAAGCAAAGATAAAACCATCATCATGATAATAGTAAAACAACTTGATTTATCTAATCACTCTGTCATAATGGATCTCTCAACATAAAATATTCACATGATAAAATCAAGAGAGTAAACACAACCAATCAATAGATGACTAAAAAATAAACATAAATTTAAACCATACAGCAAAATGAAGGATGGATCCTATTCAGCATTGAGTTGCCTTCTACTGTCTACATGAAAAGACACTGCCATGGACAAATGGTCAGGGTACAGTTTGAACACAGAGGCTAGCAGCAATGCTGCCAGGTAAGTGTTG
Organism: Doris verrucosa; assembly: GCA_031762655.1. Classification (NCBI taxonomy): domain Eukaryota; kingdom Metazoa; phylum Mollusca; class Gastropoda; order Nudibranchia; family Dorididae; genus Doris; species Doris verrucosa. The sequence goes on along the minus strand of JAUEKT010319981.1, from coordinate 3,538 downwards.
GACTATCAACCAGACTTCTTGTCTGGCCAAAGAATTTTACCCCTCCTGATTGTTCCTCTCTCAATTTTGGCAACACAACCTGCACTGGTCAGTTCTTACAGTGTAATAGCCATGTGTGCTTTGCTTATAGCAAAGAAAATGGCATTACAGAAGATGAGCGATTCATTTCTTGTAAAACAACAGTTATAAAAAGGAGAAAATAACAAAAAAAAATGAAATTTTGCGCCATTAGTCAAGTATTTGGATTGTTGTCTCCTTATTCATTTGAAAATTACGGCATATACAATTTTTCAAAGAAAAACAATGTACCGCTATCCTTGTCAATAAATAGGATAATTAGCAAACCAATTTTCATCATGGACATTCAACTTACCTGAGCTTTAAGTCACATCTAACATGCACCAATGATGTTTTTCTCATTACATACATTTAGTCACAGGCCATATTATGTCTGCAGCATTGCACTTTCTAAAGGCTTAAACTTAGAGAAAAAAGGGATTGCTGACATTAGAATCATACTGAAAGTGTAAATGCAGAAATAAATTGTACAAGGTTATAATGGCCCAAAGGAATCTTTAGAAGACAAAATTAAATTAAAAGACAAGAAAAATGTTCTTACAAAGGGTTGAATAACGTCAAAATAAAGCAAAGTTCTTAAATCAAAAAGTGATTTTTAAGGAATGTCAGAACAAATGGTTGTAAAAGATTTCAAATGAATACATTTTTATAAACAAGAGAAATAACTGTGCAACACAGTCATCATATAATATTGTGAAGCCTAAGGCTTGTATTTACAAGCAAGATGTAAATCAAAAATAGGTCACAAAAACACAACCTAGAGTATAAATAAATATAGTCTGCATGGCTATAAACTGTAAACACGATGTTGGCAATCACAAACACCAATGCCATGCATTTCACAAACATGGAAATCATAAATTCTATGATATATAGATAGCAGATGTAAATATATTTAAGGATCTTCCTTTACAAAAAAAAGATTGTATATAAAGACAGAATATCAAGCTACCCTGTAAAAGAAAACGGCAAATCGGAGTATGTGCATGGACTCTAGATCCTAAAACATCCAAAAGGCTTTGATTTGGAAACTTAATGGGCTGACGAGCGTGAAATGACAGCATGAAAGATATTGCACATCTTTTCCTTCAAGCTTTCAATCTGTACTTTTGGGCACAGTGCATTTACACACTGGGGCATGACATGCATCTAATTTGAAGATGAATGTACAGGTAATGAATGAAAACATACACATGTTACCTGCAAAATTCATAAAATAGCATGTTGTTGTCATCACTGAACTAGACTTTCCTTTATTCTTAATCCACACTGGGTGTACTGACACCAAAAAGGCAAACTTTATAATAAATTGATTTTTCTTGTACATTCAACTCCACCTGTGTCCAAGGGTCACACATTGTACTTTCTATTTGCTAGTGCATAAAGATGGTGTGACTGCAACTGCTATTGCATATCTAAACTATTACCTCATGTTTCTCTTGCTCCCTTTCTGTTGTCTATGCCATTTATGATTGCTTGGTAAAATCTGTATATACTTTAAAATCATGGCATTTTTTGTTTTTAAGTTAAGCTATTTGTGGGTAAGCAAGTTAAAGCTAGTGTAGTGTCAAAGGTCATCAAAAGGTCTAGTCAAAACTTCATTCATTGCACTGGGTCAAGTAGAATCTACAAGCTACAAAGTTAAATTCAATGTCTCCAAAGACCCGTCAACAGAGCTTTTAGCAAACATGAATGGCCGATGCAGAAAGACTACATACCCATGTCTAAAGTCTCTGGCATATCAATCATAGTGTTTTTACTTATGATTTATGAATAGGACTAGCCAAGAATTAATAATAAGCAATGTTATCACTCTCAATACTAAGTTTAATGGTTTTAATAATTAGTAGCCCTTAAAAGAAATTAAAATACAGGAACATATTTAGTGATAAATAACTCAATAAAAATGAATCCACTTTGATTTGTCCAATAAATTAAATGCTCATATCCTGTACAAATGCAAAGAAAAGACTTGTATCGTCACAGCCCACAACTATAGCCTGCTGCACATAAAAGATTGGATTCACGCATCACAGATAGTCTAACGGCTGTGTGGAATGACAATGATGTAAGCAAAGCTAGCTGGAGGCGCAAGCACGGACTGAAAGGCTTATATGTACACACATTCACTACGTGGGATTTGTAAAAATACAGTTTTGTTAGGAGCTTGTGGGTGGGGTAATCACATGGAGCAAGTTGATATTTGTACACATAAACAGATTTATCTGAATGAAATGAGCAACAACAAAAAATGTATTATAATAATAATAATAAGAGGACAAAAGAAACAAAAACTAAATGGCAAAAGATAAGCTTTTGAAGAAAGCTCTTAAGACCCAATTTAGTCACATAATTTTATGCTGCTGCTGCTATTGTTGTTAGAGTCGTTGTTATTGATCCACCAGGGTTTGATATTTGTCCTTCGGCTCAATGCTATGTAGTGGAATACGGTCGGTTGATTGCAATCTGATTGCCACGGTAACCTTTTTGATTCCTACGCCACTCTTCCATCTAAAAGCCTCGATTGATAACCAAATGGTGAGCACTACAAGCAACATCATTTCTTCATTTCATTTGTTCTCATCAATGCAGCAAGCTGTATGATTTCATCTTCCAGACTTTTGCTTCACACAGTTTATCACCTTTAGATATGGAAGGTTGTAAACAGACATATGTGATCCTTGACAGAAGGTGATGTTTGTTGCGTTGCCTTTTTATCATTGAAACCTACCTAAGTCCCATAAAACAGTTTTTGCCTTGACAGACTTCCTGGCACATGAAGTCTTACAAAGCAACCATCCCCAAGAATTTGATTGTTTCTCATAATGCAATCTTCATGAGGGTGGACCTGCACCTTCTCGCTTTCCTAATTGATCCGTTAGTTCTTGTACAAGTGTGGAAAGATGGGATGTAAATACAAGATTCAGGCATGATTGACTCCTTGGTTTAGAATAAAACTTTTTGACTTTTACATCAAGCAACTCTTTTTAAAATGCAAAATAAATTAACACAATCTTGATTACGGAAAAGGGTTAATGACTTAACCAACTCACAGCACCTAAAAGAAATTTTAAATGACACAAATGTTCTACTTGCCAAGATGCAATCACCAAAATCTTAAACAATTTTACTCTCTAAGCTAGGTAGGAGTAAAGAAGGCTTGACCTATCCAGACAACAAATCTTCTTTCCTTAGAGGGCCTGAGAAACTTTAACTCACTGAAAGAACACATATACCTATCTGCCTCTTCATAGAAAAGCCAATGTTATTTTAAGAAGGGCTTCCTTAAACAAACAAAAAATATATAAAAATGCAAAGGATGGACTGATTGACCTTTACATTTTCTTTGTGACACATTTTCAGATGAAATGATTGCATTTAGGCATTCAGAGAGAGAGAGAGAGAGAGAGAGAGAGAGAGAGAGAGAGAGAGAGAGAGAGAGAGAGAGAGAGAGAGAGAG
>JAUEKT010319870.1:0-10638 GCA_031762655.1 Doris verrucosa | reverse complement strand
TCTTATCTTATCTTATCTTATCTTATCTACTCGTGTGTGGTTTCCCATTGCCGCACCAGGCGAGCCGCAGGACGTGCTGTACACGGCGCAGAACCCCGAGCTGGAGAACAGCACGTCGCTGGTGGAGACGGTGGGCATGTACCTGTTTGGCATCTACCACGTAGTCATCATCATCGTGCTCATCAACATGCTCATCGCCATGATGTCGCACTCGTTCGAGGATATACAGGTAGCTTCTGGTTTGAAACGCAGCATTGGTTTAGTGCCTGAGCGTAGGCCTACATAATAAACAAAATAGAGAGCCAGACACGCAGAAATAGAAAAAAAGCCTAGATCTATGGTGGAGAATACAAAACAAAACAAGAAATTTTCGGGCGCCGGCCCTTCCTTGGCAACAAAGAAACAACTTTCTTTGTTGCTGAGGAATGGCGGGCGCCCGAAAATTTCTTGTTTTGTTTTGTCTTCTCCCCTATAGATCTAGGCCATTCTCTATTTCTGCTTCTCTGGCTCTCTATTTTATATTGCAGGCCTTTGCAGATCTTTTGTAAGTTCAATTGTCATAATAAACAAAGCAGAACAGCGGAACTAATTGAAGGTGGCTTCTAACGGAGGATAAGATCGAAGGCAATTTAATTGCTCCATTACAAGTAATGGCCCCCGATTAGCGGCTGCTCGGCTTTGTTCACTTTGTACGCTTAGGACGAGTGGTGTCAGTCACAGAGGTGTAGTGGTTAAACACTGTGCTCGCATGCGTGATGTAGCGAGCTCGAATCCCTTCGGGGGACAGACTCTGTGATCGTCTCTTTTAGGGGCGCTGGTCTACGGTGACCCTAGGTTTTCGGTTAAAAACCTAAAGTCTGTTTGTATGTGTCTTTGTTTGTTTGTTTGTTTCTTTGCTTGTTTATTTGAAGTAAAACCCCGTCCACCGTAATGGTGATCTCAGGGTTGCTGAACTAGACTATCTGCACTACAACGGACTGAGTGATGTTAACATGTTTTGAACAAAACAAGTTCATATATATTTATGTAAATATTGTAAAAATTAGTTGGATGTGAATGTGATAAAAATTGGTTGTTCGTGACGAAGCTAGACCTTGTGGTACAAGACTACCTCCCGAAGGAAGTCGAAAATTGTTCTCGTTTCGATGTCTTCAGAGAGACTGTATAAATTATCTCTTTTTTTTATAATACTTAGCGGTGATATAGTTTCAAACGTATCTGAAAAATGTAATGTTCGGGTAAGTCATTTCAGAGAACAACACACTTCAACGCGATGTTTACCATTGATTTCAGACTGACTGCGACGTGGAGTGGAAGTTTGCCCGCACCAAGCTGTGGCTCAACTATATGGACGAGGGGGGTACCCTGCCGGTGCCTTTCAACATGATTCCAACGCCCAAGTCTTTTCTCTACGGCTGGGTGGCCGCCAAGGAAGCCCTCAACTCGAAGTCGGGGCACCAGGACCAGAAGAAACTCAGGCGACAAACGTTTCTCAAGGTAATAGTCAATGATGATGGGTTTGGAGAGCGTCCATCAGCCAGTGTTAAAAATCATGGGGAATAAAAACCCTTCTAGAAAAATGTTCAATGAGAACACATGTCTCCTTCTGATTTGAAAAGGGTTGTTGCAGTTCCATTAAAACAAAAAGCCTTGAGTGTCCTGACAAGAATCTGTAAATTGTATCCAGGCAAATTTAGATGATGCCCAAATGTTGCCATAATCTACCATACAGAGAATTTCTATTCAGGTAATATGTTAGATTCGTTTCAAATCAATGTCGCCTTGTACCGTGAAAGTCAAAATGTTGATGGATTCTTTCGTGTATTGACTAGTTACCTTCTTTATGTAGCATTCATAGGTTTCCATGGCATGTTGTGCTCACGTGTTTCCTTGATTTTGTTCTCTGGAAAATGCACTAGGAGTTGGGTTGTCACTAGAGACTCATCATGATGTAAAGATGGCATGAAATGTCTACCAGACCAGAACAGACCAGAGAGACCATTGATTTCTTCTGTACACGTATTTCCTTGATTTGTTCTCTGGAAAGCGCACTGAGAGTTATGTTGTTCCTAGAGTGGGAGGCTGGTTGTCGTCTTACCAAGTCAAGCATTATGTCAAGATGGCCTGAAATGTCTACCAGGATCGAAATACCATTGACTTGTTCTGTACACGTATTTCCTTGATTTGTTCTCTGGAAAATGTGCTAAGAGTTGAGTTGTTACTAGAGCAGGTTGGTTGTCAGCTCACCAGTCAAACATGATATGAAGATGGCCTGTAATGTCTACCAGACCGGAGAGACATTGACTTGTTCTGTAGACGTCTTTCCTTGATTTATTTTCTCGAAAATGCGCTGAGAGCTCTTGCCAGAGCATGAGGCTGATTGTCATCTCACCAAGTCAAGCATGATGTGAAGATGGCCTGACATGTCTACCAGACCGGAGAGACCATTGACTTGTTCTGTACAAGTGTTTCCTTGATTTGTTCTTTGGTAAACATCCTAAGAGTTCTTGCCAGAGCAGGAGGCTGGTTGTCGTCTCACCAAGTCAAGCCGGTGTGAAGATGGCCCGAATTGAAAAGTCTACCAGACCGGAGAGGTGTTTCATAGGCGCTACATTGTGACCAAAGTGGCGCCGTGGAAACATCTACCCGGCTGGAAGATTGTCACCTTTGGAATCCAAGCAAGATCCACGCATCGATGAATGTCCATGAGTGCTGTAGCAGCCTTGGTTCCTTCTAAAAGAATTGTCATCTTCTCATGTTTATATTCCTTTAAACAGTAATAAAATATTCAATTAAGTATCACGTCTTGTAGATGCATTAACATAATTCATAAATCCAATTGTTTCAGTACAAATTCACTCTGGTGAATTCAGTCCTCATGCGTTCATGTTTCTGTTTTCTACCCCTTTTTCAAATTGAAGAAAACGGCAAGTTGGGTTTTTTTTCAAATGGGATGTTATGTTTTCAGAATAGTATATCGAAAATATAATCATTATAGTTGGCATCAGTTTTGTTTGTATTTCTTTGTGCTTGTTGTTGTTTTCGTCCAATGGTAATACTACAGGAGGAGACAATCGATTTGTAAATATTTGATGGAGTAGTTTTGGTAAGTGCCGCATAGTAGGTCTAAGCTCCTTCTCAGTGTGAGCAGAGACTCTGGTCGGCAAAGTAGCTTGAATTTGGACCACTTTGTTTTAAGACCGACTTCATTAATTATTATTTGATTTTTTTTTTAAATCTAGGTTTTACAAGAAACAATGGATGCCTTAGCTTTTCTTTTAATGTTTAAGACAGCAATAGCGAAGTTCTGAAGCCAGGACTTTAAATGATATGCCTGGCTTCCTACCTGCTGAATGTTTTCACGTTTTAGGCATTGATTACACACACGGGTTGATAGTAATGACAAATGTGCATGGCCGTAACAGTCTTTGTTAATACTTAATAAATCAAAACGAACAACAATCAATAAATGACTTAAATAACAAACATCGAAAAATCATATGTTGTCTGATATTATAAAGCAAACTTATACATTAAGTCTTTTTTCCCAAAGGTTGTATTTTTTTCTGGGTTATCTTTTGAATTCTTGACAGCTAATATTTTCTATTACTGTGATTGCAATCATTGCCATCATTGTCACTTTTGTCAGAGGATGATCCATGAAAAACGTTAGCGTTACATCCTTACAATTTTGTTGTTGATATCCTTACGTTATACTGTACACTCAATTAACAAATTACTCACAAATCATTCACATACAAAAGGTTGACATTATTTTCACTTATTGTGTATGTGTTCACCCATATCGTTTCCTTTAGACAAGACGAGAGAATGTCTGCAAGAACCTTGAATTGAAACCGGATGAAACGTCCTATTCTGACATCATGCATCGCTTGGTAAAAAGATATCTATTCAAGCTTGAACGAGCCAAGGATGAGAAGGAAATAAGTATGTCACGTGTCTTTTATCAGCCAAAAGCATTTCTCGTGATGCCAATTTGTTGATAATGATATTCTCTGAGTCTTTTTTTTTCTCTTTTGTTTCTAAATTAATGCATTGCACATTTAAGCATAATGTATAAAAGCTGTGAAAAGTCAATGTCATCAAATTCTGACAAACAAATAACAAGGTAATGCATGTGCTAAAATACTAAACAAAGGTTACGAATATTGCTTTATTAAATCTGGGATGTCGCAAAAGACATGCTGAGATATCATGAGCTATCCTTCGATAGCTAACCTTAATACGACAGATAACATTTAGTTTTACGCATTCGCACATTGCATACACTTATGCCCAAAAAAAACCCACAAAGAAACAACAAGGTAAAGAAGTAAACTCATTAAACACCACAGAGAGGTACATATATATTACATTGGTCCAGTTGTCTTCTAAAATGTACGATTTGTCACAAAAAGGTACATTTTCACGTGAGATAGCATGCTTACATTCTTAAAATTGAAACTATCTCTGTGACCTAATTACAAAATGCATTTACAACGGACAGACGTCTGGATTCCCCGAAAATGCTGATGGAAGACAGTTTTCAATGGCGTGCTCCGTTGAATAGAGACATTCAACATTTGTTTATATCAAATCTTTATAAACACCTAATATGCTTATTCCTAGTCTTATCATTACTTACAGAGTCACACCTGCATGCAGAGTATCAATGAGAAACCTTTGGGTTTAAGATAACCAGCTATAAAGCAATGTAAACCCGTAACTAAAATGTATCACTCTAAAAGGGCGTTGCGAATCAATGAGCTAATACGCGTGTAATGTCGAGCGGCAATTGCTCCAGAATCTAACATGGATACCGAGTTATCAGAGACCTGCTGTTTCGTCTCGGGTTTGCAATGGGTTTTTTTGTGTTTTTGTTTTTTTTGGAGTGGGGATTTTTTTTCACTTGCTTTTTTGTTTGTTTTGGGGTGGGTTTCTACTACGTTTCTAGGGGTTTTTTGCTGTTTTTTCGGGAGTATGAGCGTTTTTCTTTCTTTTTTTTTCTTTTTATTAAACCTCCCTATGAAGTGGGCTGATGATTTTTTGACGAATGCACGACTCTACATATTTTTCACCCATTGCGGACGAATGGGTACTTTTGACTACGTTTTCTTTCGACAGTGAAAGACGCCCATGGCAACATCAGAGCAGAAGAAATCGAAATCTGGGAGCCCCAGGACGGGCCACCCCCTCCCATCCCCGACACGCCAAGCAGAATTCCGTACGCCACGCCTCCCATCCAGGAAGAGGACGATGATGCCAAGTCAAGTAAGGATCTCATCTCATTCAAACATGAATGAAATTTATTCATTCAAGCAATCAGCCGTATCGGTTACCTTAGCACGGTCATTTTCAACAGATTGAAAGAGCAGGCAGAAGTCGTCACTGCTGAGCAACAAGCATGATTTCGCAAGCTCATATAGACTGTACATCATGTATCCGCCAACAGGCCATTTCATTCCAAAGTTCTTCTCAACTCCCTGAGGAGCATGCAGCAGAGCAATTAGCAAGGCGCTTCATACTATCATATGAGTGGGGTGAAGCAATTGGAGTTATTTTCTTGCTCAGAAGGAACAAACACGATGTTGTGGATGAGGCTCGAAGCCAGTCCACTCAGCCATCATGTCTCCAGATAAGCTTTCATAATGTGAGTCGGAAATGTTGATGCTATGAAAACAGGCATTTTTTTATATTTTCTTTGACTTGCCGGTATAGATAACCAGTTAATTTCCTTGTTTTATCTTTACATTTATATGTGCTGCTGCAAATTGGATTTTATACCGCTTTTTGCGGCGCGTCGGTAGTCTAATCTGCTTGTGAGAAAGATGCTCACAACATTATACCTGGAAGAGATTATGCCAAATGCTATGTGTCGAATGTTGACTTTCCCTTGTTCTGAGAAAAGGTCAAATGCAAAGTACGCCTTAACAAAGTGATTTACAAATTCATCATGTTGGAAGTACCTACCAAGTCCCGTTCAAACTTTAATTTAATATAAAAAAAACATTTCCCTATGTCATAATATGTCCTTGGATGAAACCACTAAGTTAATGCTTTCATGTGTATTAATATCATGGTTACATAATTTCTAGGATTATAAAATATTCAAATTTAACAAAGAGACGTCAATGATAAGTATCGGAAAGTCAAGTAATGTTGTGATCGTCTCCATTTTTCAAACAGCATCCCGATCTCACAGACGAAAAGGCACATCAAGAATGCACGGAAGAAGAACCTCCACGGCCAATGCTCCGATAGCAACTACATTAGCGATACCTCAATTGGATGCAATTCAAAGGTACTGTACAAGGAATAAAAAATATGCTTCTTCTTGGATACAATTTAGTTCCGTTGCAATTCATGTGATCGTCTTGTCTGGGACCAGTGGCCAGGAGCCCGAAGAGATACGATTCCCTTTCGCTGAGTAGAATTCATGGGCTTGTATTATCGTAACTCTTTCGGGCTCCTGGCCCCGGGATCGTTTTGAGCACTATGGTCGTATTGTAGAGCGCTGCATTTTACAACGTCAGCCTGGCACACGCACTGGCTGTTATTAGCCCAGACGCTAACGGTAACGCCGTCTACTTAAAATACCAAGGAGATCGGGGGACCTCATAATACATTGGTTAGAAGAGGCCCTTCGTGGAATGTCAAGTCTCGCTTCAATTCATCACTGGATTTAGTTTGCTGTAGGGTTTCGTCTTGTCTCAAAAGATTATCTTCTCTTTAAAGTTTATGTCAATAGAACCATCTTGTATTCGATTTCTTTTTAAATTCAGTTTTAATTGATATTGTTTAACAAAGCCTCTTAATATTTATACATTCTTTGCCTTTTTTCTGACCCCCAGATAATTATGTATTCTATTGTGCTATGTAGATTTTTTTTTCTTTTCCGAAAGAGATCACCGTAGACTTCCGTGTAAAGAGTTTGCTATAATTCAAATAAAAGTAACAAATACTATTTATTTCATCTGTATTCACACTTCATCTAAACTCCTTGGCTAACAAGGTACATATTCTTTCTCCCATTCATTTTCATCAACCCAGATCCCAAAAGCTCCTGGACATGCGCTTGCAACAGCTCCAAGCCAACCACAAAGAAACGAATCGACTCCAGGACGACGTGGAATTCATCCGCCGCCTCATGGCCGAGAACCAGAAGGCCTTGTGCAACGTGGTCCAAGCTCTGGCCAACATCCAGGGCGAGATCGTCAACTTGGTGCAGTGCCTAAAGCCACAGCCCAAGGCGTCCACGGGTTCGAGTGCTGCCCCTGGCAACCACCAGCCCAACGCCCTGTCGCCCCCACCCCCCGGGACAGTGTCCGTGATGGTGGACAGGCCTGGGACCGACGGGGGCGGGGGCGGGGGCGGGGGAGGAGGAAAGCGGAAGGATAAGGACACGCGGAAGAAATCAGGCGGAGAGGAAGATGAGACGAACGTCTAAATCTTATTATTTATTTATTACTACAATGTTAAACTAAAGTAGGGTGGCACAAAAAGCGCTCCGTTTAAAGCTCTTATCTTGTCCGATAAATGATAGTTGGAGGATTCTTTTGTATTTGGAAATATCAATGATATGAAACACTAGGCCAGAAACTTATGATTCAAAGGGAAACGACGTACGCGAGCAACTTCACTTACTATTATAATATGTACATGTACATACATAAGTGTGTAAATGGTATTTTTCTGAAATTTCCAATGAACGTGTTTTAATGGTAGCAAGAAGTAGATTCTAACCCATCTTTATGGCAGATTTGAACTAAAATCCAAGAAGGTAACGTAACTGGGAAGATTTAAAACAAGAATTTAAACAAGACTGCAAGTCTCTACTTTATCAAGGCTCTGACTTGTATGAAATTACAAAAATAAAATACGGGAAAACATTATGACACTAGTGAAAGCAAAGAAGATCGTGATCTCTCCATTTCAAACGCGTCATTTCATTACAAAATGTATCTTTCCACACATTTGTGCACATTCATCAATTGATGAGGGCCTTTCTAATTTCCATTATGATTCACATTATGAAGAAAGTTTTTTGTAACTTTCACCGATCTTTTGTTCATCTAAATCTGAATCTAAATTTGTAAAGTCAACCGAACTAAATCAATATCAAGGGTCATATCGTTCTATAGTGGAGGACTCGATGTTGTCATAGTCAAAATTTGAAGTCACGTTTCTACTAATTAGCCCTAAAAGTGTAACCTGATTCAATTTTTCAACGATCGTTTTTTATGGCACCCTATACCATCGTTGACCGTTTCGATTATGATTCAACTCCTTAATTACAGTGAATTACACCTGTAGTGATATCTCTGGGGTAGGGTGGTGGGCGAGGGGAGACAGAGGACGACTAAAAGGACATTTTTATGATTATTTGCGCTCTAGACTACAGCGGTTCCCAAGTGAAAGACTGCAGTGTTTGAAGATCATGCTATTACAACTGTTTCGGTTTTTAGAACGGTTTAAGCACATCGGTTACACCTTGGAAAACAGTGTTCCATATGAGGATTATTATGGCTAATTGTTGTATATAGGTTTAGAGCATTGCGACCTATTTAGGGACATTGTTTATTACAGTGCACCCCACCAGACGAAACATTCTAACGACATCGCTCTAACGACAGAATGTAACACATCTCTATTTATCATTAACTGCCATTGTCAACGCCCTTAATTTCTCGTTCTCTCCAATTATTTGTCGTTCTCTCCATTTATTTGTGTTCTAACGACTTGTGTTGCCTTTACCGCTGCACTAAAATTTCGAGTTCAGTCGAACGGAAACTCAGTTCAAGACATCGTCGTGATTGACATTTCCGGTCTCAGTGGCCATACTGGATGCGCTTTCAACTGACCACACCGTGTCAGGGAAGGGCTGCAGACAAAATTTGCTTTCAGATTTGAAATCAGCCCCTATAATTTAAGACTGCAGTCGAGCAGAATTTGCTTCCCACGAATAAAAAAGTCGTTTTAGAATTTAATCCCATTTCTTAAATAGTTTTTGCAAACTAGTGGGGGGAAAACACACCCTGTAGTGTATAGGAGGATTGGGGAAGGTATGAAATCGATCACAGTGCGTCGTGTGTACTTTTTAATCGCTGAGATCTACATCCATCATGATGACTACACCAAAGATCTTATAAGTCTACGATACTATTATAATCTTTGACTACACGGACGAGCGATTTTGTGTGTGAATGTCAGTCAGTCAGACAGTTCAAGGGTCTTCGCGCTTACGTCCCTTCCCTTCGAATCACGAGTCTGTGGCCCAATGTCCGCCACATGTCTCTGGTTTTAGCGATTGTTTTCAAACCGGTCACGTCTCTTTTGATTTGGAGTCGGTGACAGCTCGTTGGTGGCATTGTAGTTGTAGACCTGGAATATGTATGATCATGTGTTAATGTCTCTAGCTCTGATGGCATGAGGTCCGCAATCATCTAGGTGTCTTTGTCGAGATCGCTGGGTAGAGTAGTGATGAGTCTCCCTCTGAAATGTGTCCCGTGTTCGAAGAATGTTGCCATGGCCAGTTGGGCGTGAATAGTTTCGTCTCTTCTTAATATGTGTCCGAAGGGTTGCCATCGTTACTTTATTATATGGCTGCTGATAGTCTTGGTGTTGCAGTGGCTGTACATGTTTAGGTTGGAGATCTTTTCTGGGTATAATATTCCCAGAAGAATGTGCCATTGTTCGCGGTGGAATGCGTTGTCTGCCTTTATTTGTGTCACAGTCAATGACCATGTAGAGCAGTTGTAGAGAAGTATGGGACGTACCAGGGTGTTGTAGAGGCATGTGCGTCTTGTTTCACTGATTTTGTGTCGTCTGATGAAGACGGAAGTCAGGTTTTTGAATGCGATGATGGCCAGTGTTTTCTTTTGTTAAGGTCCTCTGCATCTCCGACAAAGGATCCAAGTTTCCTGGTGTTTTTCCATTCATTTTGATGTTACTTTTAACCCCTTGATGACATACAATTAGAATGTGTAAATACACGTCTCGGAATGCCATCTCTGGAAGGAAATCGTTGGAACGAAGTCGTTAAAATGTGTCGTCTGGTGTAAATGCGCTGTCTGGTGTGAAGATGGCTGCATTCGGGGACTATTGCAACCGATTTCACTACAGGCGTGCTCGACTGTAACGTGTTATAATGGAGGCATTCATTTCATTACATTAATGCTAACGATATGCAAATCAATACGCTGTTTTATTGCATTATTTCGACGTGTATCTTAAATTATGATTAATCATAAACCTTTCAGAATTTAGCTAATCTAATGCAATGCCTCCATCTATCTTTTGTTGGAAGCAAAGTCCAATTTACTGGGAAAGAGTAAAATGAATACTGCTGTCCATATTCTCTCCTTTACTAAATCATAAGTCTCCTAAAGATCCCGTTTGAGTAAAACAAAAAAATCCCTTTTTAACGTCTCAAACCATCTCCAATACAATCTTTACCTACCAAAGTCTTATTCCTACTCTAACGACGATGCCTTTACTTTTTTACTTTGGAATCCCCACCCCTAGTATTCTAGTTACTTATTAACCTCAGTATTTATCTATGTGTTAGTGTTATCATGACCTGTGACAAACCCACATGACTATTTATTATTAACGACTAGATGACTGTTCTACCTTGTT
>JAUEKT010319759.1:0-10640 GCA_031762655.1 Doris verrucosa | reverse complement strand
GAGAGAGAGAGAGAGAGAGAGAGAGAGAGAGAGAGAGAGAGAGAGAGAGAGAGAGGGAGAGAGTGTAAGCACATTTACAATTTACATATGAATATATGAATAAATAAATCTGTTTTGAAAATCTTTAATTCAGTCTTAGGATTGTGTTTTATAAAACCAGATTGCTGAGAGAAAGGAAAACTGAGAAATGTGCCTGTTTGTTACTTGACTGCTTTTCGGCATGCCCTTTCTTAAATATTCCAAGTTGTATTGTGCAGTGAATCTAGTGGGCCAACCTACTGAGGGCTCAAACTCAAACTCACCCTCCGTCTCCCTAGCAAATTAAATTGTTAATTCTTTTTTAAGAATTTGTCTGGTTGATCTTTGGGTCTTGCTCTAGATGAGTTTGAAACCAGATGGTGGTTTCGGAAAGGTTTTTCGAACGACTCGATGACCAAGTGGTACCGGTTTGAATCCAATCCGCGACCCTCGTGTATTTTCCGTGAGCAAGGAAATAACTCCAATTGCATCACCCCACTTAGGTGTGGATAAGTATCCAGGTATAAGCAGAGATAGATCTTGTTGGAATCCTAGTATTATGTGCCTAATAGGCTCCTCTACTGTCTGCACCCCAAGGAGTTGAGAAGAATTTTGGAAGGAAACTAAACGATGTACAGTTGGTGAGCCTGCATTGCACAGGCATTCAGACTATAAATCCATCTTTGTCTTTTAAATTCATCTTTTTTGTCCTACTTGTACACTAGGGAGGCACTGTGGTTCAGTGGTTAGAGCATCAGACTGGTGATCGAGAGGAACTGGGTTCAAATCCTGTCGCGGGCATCGTGTATTTTCCTTGAGCAAGAAAATTTACTCCAATTGCATCACTCGACTCAGGTGTAATTGAGTACCAGCAAGGGCTGGGGAGTAAAGCCTGAGATAGACTAGCGTCCTGTCCAGGGGATGATCTTGTATCATCTGTTCCGCTTAACGCTACTGAAATCGGGATAAACTCTGGCTCTATGGGTCTGTCTAGGCCTAGAAGGAAGTTTACTTTACTACTACTACTACTACTAATTTCAATATCTCACCCTCTCCCCTGATCTATAAATTAAAATAAACCACCAACCCAACAACAATTATATCAACAAACCATAACAACAAACGCCCAATATGATTTCATTCCTGAAACTGAGCATGGGAGTCTTTTTAATGTAAGATATATCTTCTTATAGGTTTGAAAGTATCTGTTTTTGCTCTTCAGTCATTGTTAATAGTTGTAATGCATAAGTAAAGTACGCGTAGGCATTCATTTATATTGACGAACTCTATGTAATTATGATAAATTTCTTTGATTCATCCATTGTCTTGTACTTGTTCATTTTTATGATGGCTTTTAAGTTATGTATGCATTACTTGTGAATTTATATTTGTGTACTCCTAGTATTTGAAAATATGATTTTTTGCCTTGAAGTTTTTCTTGATATCATAAAGTACATGTAACGCACTAAAAGACATACATTTAATTTACAAACTTGATGTAATTATGAAAGATATCTCTGATTCGTTCATTGTCTTAAAGGCATATTTCCATGTTGGTTCTAATTTTTTTACTTTTAGGGGAAAAGTCGGAGAGGAAGATGAAGAAATCTGTTGCATCTTTTACTGTGTCAGATTTCTTGAATGGAAACATTCACTATGTGCAAACTGATTCAAAAGACAAAGAGCCAGCCTGGGATGCCTTCTTATTTTATGTCGCAGACGGCAAAAATCGATCTCCTTTGCAGCGTTTCAATATTACCATTCTGGTAAATACAGGAAAAATTCAAAAATTAAAGATATGATGCTTGGCTTTAACCATTGAAAATTGTATACTCTTATGACCAAAATCATTATACATAAGGGTGAGTAATACATGCTCTATTTAAATCTAGAAAGAATGAGTTATGGTCTTCACTTCAATCCAGTTGTATCCCATCTTTCATAGGTCAATCCTAAGGTCCCCTTTACATGTACTCTTTGGCCTCCCTTTTTTCATTTTCCTCTGAGTTCCATTTTGTATCTCTTGGTATGTTATGTTTGTTTTTGGCTTCCCCGGTGAATAGCCAATCCATCACTATCACCTTTTGTGAATCTCAACAATACTTGCTCTCTATTATTTTGTCCTTTGTTACAGTTTGATATTTCTGACAATTTTACATGTGGATTATTAGTACATGCTTCAGTCAATTATAGAAGCGATGAAAGTTGATACATACAACATCCTTTGTAAATAATATTGCCCATCAACAAGAGAATTTTGCTATAGAAAAAACATTCTCATATACTATTTTGCCTTGGGACTAGCTTGTAATCTTTTAACAAATTTCAGCCAATAGTACCGTATACAGAATTTCAATACATTTTATTTCATGAGAGTAGAAGATTTGAGTAAAAGTTGGAAAACAGAAACAATTTCCCAATAAACTTTTTAAGCTGTTTTCAAAGGCCACAGAAAGTAAAATTTGATCTGTTCATTACTTTCAGAGATGGTCACCTAAAGTATTAACATCATGTCAAATTCAAATATTGTACCAATGTCACATTCTGTACTCCTCAATCAATTGAATCAATTTAAAATCAATATTGGGTGCCAGTCGCTTGCATCGCTGCATTATACTAATGAGTGATTGTAGCACTGTTTGATAAATCAATCAAGAGATCAAAAGCTAATCTGACAAAGTAAATGTGGTAAAAATATCTTTTTGATATACATGCGTGTCTTTGATCTATTACATATTATTTTTTCTTACGTTTTATGCATTTTGCATTCCCAGCCATTGAATGATGAAGCGCCCTACATTGTGACGGAACAATTTTTTGTAGAAGAGGGTTCAACTCTTACACTGACAAATGCGTCCATGTACGTCATTGATTATGACTCTCCTCCATACGAACTATTCTTCACCCTGGAAGCTGAGCCTCAAAATGGATATCTTCTGAAAAAGGAGTTTAAGATGGATGACATTCAGCATTCAGCAGTTTTGAGACAAAAATCAACTTTTACTTATGAGGTATGTCAATTTATAATTAAACCACGGTCCTCATAATTGATATTCTTGATTCCTCTTTAACAACTTAAATACAGCTTACTTTTAAATTCATCTTATTCATAAATACAGAATATTGTCATACCATATTCAACAAAAGTTGCGAGCTTTGTGAGAATTCTGAATCAGTTTGGCTATTCAATACATTTCTGGAAATAACCAAATGAATTAAGATGTAGTCTTAGCAAGTGTTCACCAAGAATTCTCACTATCATTTTGTTTCAATGTAAATCAATGTTTTCTTTTTAATAATAGATCTAGTCTTTTTCTTAACCACTTGTGAATTTTTTAACAAATTACATAAGAATGTTTTTTATGAAAAAAATCTGCATTGGCTTCTTTTCTAATGCTTGAATAAAACCTGAAGTGTTACTTTGTTTTTCTAGGATATCCTCAATGAGCTTATTGTATACCAACATGACGACAGTGAAACCACACAGGACTTGATGCACCTATCTGTCACTGACGGAGATTTTAGTGATTCGAAAACAATTAAGATCATAATTGGGCTAATAGGAGATGAAACCCCAAGGGTTACTATCAACAGGGGCTTGAGGGTTAAAGCAGGTATATATTTATTTATATATATATTCTTACGAAGATCAATATCTGTTTGCATTGACTAATCTATATTGTGTATAACTGAATTCTTCTACCTCTCTTTTCATAAAATAAAGACAACCTAATAAAACATTTTCAAATATACTCCAAAGAAAAAGAAAATTGAAAGTTTTTTATATACTTCATGGCTAAATGTAAACTGATAATTTGTTTTTCTCATAACATTGTAATCACCATCATTTTTATTATCATTATTATTAAAATATTAGCTGTGAAAGAAAAACAACCCTTAAACTATCCATATTGTTTACATTTTAAAAATAAATTTTGTCTTGTTCTAAGATTATTTTCATAAGATATTTTTAAAATACATCAAATTACGGTGTTTCCATGCAAACAATTTCAATAAAGAATTTCTTATGTACTTATACCCATTCTTGATAGTTTAACTTGACTCACCATCTCTATCGTACAATATTGTACAATAATTTCCATTCTATCAAATAGAAACCAAAAAAAAAAAAGGAATAAAAGAATGTTATAACATTTATTTACATATTAACCTTTTCAGGAACAGTAACGACAATAAAATCTGCAGATTTGCGAGCCACAGATCTTGACAGCAGAGATTCTGATATCATGTACACTATAACGAAGGATCCATTGGCTGGAAAGCTCCAGTTTGATAATGATATTGTATCCTATATATTGACATCAACTTCAGCTGCAAAATCATTTAAACAGAAAGACATTGATGCAGGTTAGTTCAAGCTGTCTTCTAGGTAAAGAGGTATTTAAGACTTAAGATATAAAACAAATGAATATCTCCGGATGCTCCTGTGCAGAAGTTTAAATTCGCAGATGTAAATCGTCATAAAAATTATTAAATATTACTTAATATGCAGAATATTTTGGTAAATTTAACAGGCGCTCATTAAACAATAGCTTCATGAAAATAATTGTTTGTTAACATATCCTTTTTTTACTTTGAAAAGCAATTTTGAATAAAGGCAGATTCTTCTTATGATTAAAATAATGCATGATTGATTTATAAAAATAACTTTCTATTTAAGGTAAACATTCAACTTTCTACTGTTAACAAGTTCTCAGAAACCGTGATAGGAAAAAGTGTCCTCTAACTTTACGTGTTTTTTTTTGTATGATAGGGAGAGAGTAAGTAATGGAACTGCAATAAAGCGTTGATAATGTACACGGGGAGATTTTCTGCATGTCAAAATTTCTTTATATTCTCAACAACAGGTCACATTTCCTTCATTCATAACAAGGGAGAGTTGACTGGAAATGTTGTTTTCAAGTTTAAACTTTCTGATCCTGAAGGGAATGAGCTGATTGAACAAGAATTTTTCATAACCATTCTAGGTGAGGAAAGAAAGAAAAATTGTATGTTAAAATATTATCTTAAGTTCTATTGTATTTCTAAAAATGGAATGTTTTTCAAAAAGTGCATCATGCAAATTCATTGCTTATTTAATTGGTTGGACTAAACTTGTATATCTATGTTTCAACTTTCAGAGGACCGCCTTCTCCCTATGAAGGTTAACAATAATAACTTTCCAGTCACAGAAGGCAAATCTGCAAAACTGACAACAGATTTCCTTTCATTCACTGATGCCGATTCTGAGCCAGGCAGTTTGACCTACATTGTTTTAGATGGGCCTCAACTGGGCCACTTGGAGTCGACAAGTCAGACAGGTAAAGCAGTAGAAATAAAGATTAACCTCATTCCCTGTGAATCTCTATTCATGTATGTCTTTCTCCCTATTGTACTGTCATTCAAAGGCATATTTGTATAATAAATGCATCATTAGAGGAAGTCAGTGTGATCCACACTGGTGACATTTTGTCTTCTTCCTTGGGAAAATTCTTTGAACCCTAATCATTCTCTTGGACAAAAGGAGGGACTCCTGTGTATTGAGCATAAACCTGGTGATTGCATTCTTTTTTTTAAGAAAATAAAAATTCAAGGAAGGACATGCTTTGGCGCTTGCTCAGACAGCAATTTGACATCTTATAACGTATTCTTTTTGCATCTTACTTATAATTCGGAATCTTCTTTTCCTCTTGGTCTCCCAAAGTAGGTTTATTTCTAGCTACTGCCAGACTCGTGTCATAGTTTGTTAAATGCCTTTGTTTTGTTTTCTTCAAGGTGTACCCATTGTGACATTCACACAAGCTGACTTGGCTGCAAATTCAGTGACTTATGTCCACACGAGTTCTGAGGAATTGTACCTTGACAGATTTATATTTGCCGTATCAGATGGAACAAATGAGGTAAAATGCGCCTTTCTTCCCTTTCATTGTGTTTTTAATCTGTCTAATGATGGATATGTCCACTTCAATTGATGTACCATGAATTCATTCTGATCCGTCTGAATTCTACTCCACATGTTTTTGCCATGACCAAAAAAAACCCCCACAAAAAAACCCAGCAAAAAACAAAAGTAGAAAAAAAAAGTAGAAGGTTTTTACAAAGTCAAGAGGCCATTAGAGCCTTTGCTCATGTCATTTTCCATGAAAAGTGGATTTACCGGTAATAACACTCCGGAGATGGTGTCTGGGTTAAGTGTATTCTTAAGCTGATGCTTGTACTGCTGGTACCCATTTGCTCTGAGTCCAGAGGTGAAACTCGTACAACTCATATTTCCCATGAAAGGTAATGTTGAATGAAGCTAGCTAAAGTACAAGCCTGTAATATGATGATCTTGAGTCCGACAACCCAAACATTTGCTCACCAATGGAAAGATCCTGAGGCACTTACCATAAGTCTGCACAAGTTGAGATTAAATTTCATTTCCTTTGGTATGGTGGGAAGGTGCATTAATTATTGATATCTCTGCTCCTCTAGACTATTAAACAGAATATGATTTATAGCTAATATCATATCATATAGTAAGGGAACAAAAGGCCCAAACTTTTCAATGCCCATGATGAATTAATTCATCAAAAGAGAAAAAGTAGCTCAACCAGTACTTTATCTAACAAATTCATTTTAAATATTCAAGTTAAATGCATCTTTCATCTGAAATTTAGACATTTTCATAACAATCCCCCCCGCCCCCACCCCACCAAAAAAACCCCAAACAAAAGCAAAGTTAACTTATTGTAACATTTCACCATGATCCTAGATATTGAAAGTTTGTTACATATTTTATTTCAGTCTTTTTGACTGAGAGTGGTGTCTTCAGGGGAGTCGTAGCACATACTCAGTTTTATTTAAATTGACGTTGATTCCCTCATTCTTCATGGCTTTTTCGATTAATTTCTTTTAAAACCAGGAAAGTCTGAGCATCTGTGATGTTATCAGAGATGGCGGTGATATCATCAGCAAAGTAAATTTGAAAAACGGTGACAAATGAGCAAACGATGTCATCTTATCTAGGGCTTCAATTGCTGTAGAGGTTGGCTTAATGTTAATTTGTGCAAAATCTTTGTTCAAACTCTGTTGACATCTTTGTTTACATACAAAGGCCAGTACACCAGTATATAATAAGTGTTGATCTATTGAGAATACAATAACATCAATAAGATTGACCCTCCTTTCTCTTGGTCACCGTATGTTATTGCAACATCTTCAAACAATAACCTTATATATAAATAAATCTGTGTCAAAATTATGCAGGTGATACAGACGTTCTACATTAAAATCAGTCCAGTTGATGATGCATTTCCGACATTGGCTAACCGAGGGCTTCGTGTACAAGAAGGCGTAAGGAAACTGATCACAGAGTTTGATCTCAAGGCAGTGGATGATGACACAAATGTAAGATAAATTCAGATCTTCATGCAAAAGTTTTAGAAACTTTCTGCAGATTTTATATCTCCCAAAAGTACTTTAGAATGTTAAATCTAAAATTTTTCTTTTTAAAAGCCTGAAATAGAATGGGAAAAACACTGTTTTTAAGTACCATAATGAAATTCTGTAACTTGTTTCATTGGATTTCATAGAGTAGATGTTGAAGATTCAGTTATGATCTGTGAGCTTACCCTTACATACAAGTTTTCCAAATTATCAATATTTGATTACCTATTCGTTTCCAATTTATTTCTTCTAAAACCAGGAAAGTCTGATACTTTTCACTGTACTTAAACCTCCTGAGCATGGAAGTCTTGATCTTTTGAGGGATGGACACTCTCAAAAAGCTGTGAATTTTACCATGGAGGACATTTATGAGAATCGTCTCAGTTATCAACATGATGGAAGCGAAACAACACAAGACGCCTTCAAATTTGTCATCTCTGATGGGACTAATAAAGTTTTTGTGATACAGCAAGATGAACCAGACATTGTACCAATTTCTACTGCACAGGTATATCATCCTCCAAAAAGGGTTTTGTTAAGGATTGTTTCATTATGTTTTAGTCATGACATAACACCAATCATATGTATAGAAAGCTGGTTTACTCTTTACTTTTTAAAGTAAAATAGGTATTCAAAAGCTGCTAGCTATGTTATTTTTTAATGATGCACATAACTAAATGGCAAAACCTTATACCTACCAGTACTTAGAAAATACCTTCACGTCTTATACTAATTGAAGTAAATTCTTTCATGGGAATTATAATTATGAAGACCCAAAGTGTAAATTTGTCAAAGCCTATGTTGTAGCAGAGCTGTAAAAAAGTTCAATAATTTTGAAAAACTGACTCAATGATTTTCCAAGATTGTGTTTCCTTCCTTCTATTGTTATTTTTAGGAATTTGAGATCACAGTCCTTCCCCTTGATGATGGCATGCCAGTTCTGAAAGTCAACATTGGTTTGCAGTACTTGCAGACTTCGTCCCTTGGTGTATGATAATTTTGTTTCATTTAATCAATAATTCATTAAATAGATAATTTGATAAGCACTTATTACAAAGTTTTCAATAACGTATCTACATAGCTTTATAATTAAACCTTCATCATGATGAATGAAATAAAATATAATAGAATGATTTATTTCGGTAAATGAAAATTGTTGAAAATGCTCATAGTCTGAAAGAAAAAAAATCACTCTTGAGTTTGAAGAATGGTAACATTTTGCAAGCTTTCCATTCCTTTAAATTTGTTTCTTTCTTCAGAATGGCAATTTAATAACATCAAAAGAATTGCTATCTAGTGATGAGGACACACCTGCAGAAGATATCACCTATATGTTGACAAATTTTCCAACTCAAGGCATTCTTCAGAACATTGAGAACCCAACACAACCATTGCAATCTTTCACTCAAGGTATGATATAAAACGTTTCACAAAACCCACCATCTTAAAGATATCAAATAAAAACATTTCATGTTTAGTAGAAAACAGATTTGAATTCCTCTGTGTTTATGTATTTCAGATGACATCAATAAAGGACTTATCTACTACAAGCTCAATCAGAAGAACACAGCCCTCCAGGACAACTTCACCTTTAGCCTCATGGACAGCAAACCCAACATTGTTCCCAACAACCAGTTTCACATTCAATGGTCAGAGATCAGCTTTGCTTCCCATTCCATCAATGTGTCAGAGCCTGATGGGCTAGTTCGAGTGCCTGTGATACGAAAAGGAAATTTGAAGCAGGTTTGTAGTATTTCTGTGTCCTCTAGAGATTTGACCTTTCAATACAAGAAACTGTCATCAGCGAACAGAGCGAAATTAGTGCCCTTAGAGGTTTCATCATGTTGTTGTTATAGATAATGAATAGGAAGTGTGCCATCACAGAAACCACATATATTTTTAATAATAAATTTTTAAATTATAGATTTAAAGCACAGTACTGAATTAAACATTTGTTCAACGATTAATATGCACACAAATAGTGATACTCAGTGCACCTGAATTGTCAGTATGTTATATGAAGAAGAATAAGAAGACGTGAGTTATAAAAGTGTCACTATAAAAACATAAATCATTAAAAGCTAATGGAAGACTGCTTAATATAATATGCACTTCATGTCACGTGACTGGTGAAATAGTCGTCATGTAATACAACTGAATAAAGGAGACAATTTATTTCAGTTTAAAACTGAGATAAATGTTTTCATTGTTTTTATTATTTCTGTAACTTTGAAGAAAAGCATGGTTTATAGTTTTTATTCTTCCTCTCTTTAATATTTCAGTATTCCATCGTAAAATGCAAGACACTGCCAGGCTCAGCGACATCTAGGAGTCACTCAACCAAGCCTCATCACAATGACTTCTTAAGCATGTCTGGACAGGTCGATAATGCCAATGATTTCAGATTTATTGAAGAATGACATTATCTTAAGTAAATAAGTAAATCTGTAGCGTTAAGCACAACAGATGACACAAGATCATCCCTGGACAGGACGCTATCGCAGGTTTTACTCTCCAGCCCTCGCTGGTACTCATTTACACCTGAAGTCAAGTGAGGCAATTGGAGCAAACTTTTTGCTCAAGGAAAATACACGATGGTCGCGGATGGGACTTTAACCCTGCACCTCCTGCCAGCAGTGCGATACCCTAACCACTCGACCACCATGCCTCCAAATAAGTAAATATGTAAATAAATAGTATAATTGAGATGAATTAAAACAGCCCTCTTTTGCTCTACACAGATAGTTTTAGGAAAAGAAATAGGAAGCTTGCGGGTCATAGTGTGGAAAGATAAATAGAAAACTGTTTTGTAACTTTCTTGTAATAGAGAGCTAATTGGAAATTAATTGTGAGATTTTGAAAATGCACATGTACATACCTCCCCATTTCTACTCCTTTCACTCCATCAGATATTTTTCCTAGCCTAGAAAAGAACAATGAAAAAATTATTTAAAAATTGACAATGAATGTAGCTGCTGCAATAGAGATCATTCTAGTTCTAGTTCTAATAGTTACTCCTCATGCCGTGGCATTATGAGGATAGGCGGATAGTACTTATCCGCTCGCAACAGTGTAGGCACTGCATTACGTTATCCCGAAAAGTCTTGTTGTTGGAATGTCGACAATGGCAGATGGTAATCGGTTCCATGTTGGAATGACACGAGGGACGAATGCATTCTTCATGGCGTTGCATG
>JAUEKT010319537.1:0-10646 GCA_031762655.1 Doris verrucosa | reverse complement strand
CCACACTTGGCTACAATACAAAGAAAAAAGTAAAGAAATTGAGGTAGAAGTGGGAGAAAATTCATGGATGGAAAAAAGTCCAAAGAAAATAGTGATACGATGTGAAGAAGCTAAAAAAAATGAGAGAACGGTAGCCGGACGAATAGCATTTTGGCTATTCTTCCGGGAGCCGGACGAATAGCACTTCTTAACTTTTATCCGCGCTCTCTGTCGTGTCAAACATGGGCACCCATCTAGCCAAACGAGACCTCCGGAAGGCCTTGGGCAGGAAAGGCAGACGGTAGACTTCCGGCCCGTCCTCGTACTGGGTCGTCTGGTCATCGGCGTCTGTCAGGTCTTGCATCTGGACCAGCAGTCCGCGCTCCTTGATGCTACCTGGGGGAGGAGGCGGGGGCGGGAGAAAACAAAATTTGACATGGAGTATGATTACAGAATCGAAAAACATCGACGGTATATAATGATTATTGATCTAGAACAGAATAGTAAACTAGGATTACAATAGTGTCATAACATCTTTTCCACTAGCCTATTAAAACTTACTGGAGAAGAACAGAAAGTCTGATATCGAACACCGAATATATGCTACGGATCATAAAAAAAAAATAAAAATAAAAAAAATCAACAACGAAGCAACCAAACCAAAAAACCAAACAATAAAAGCAGAAATTGGCAAAACTTGTCGGCCGTTGACATCTACTTCGTGTCTCATCGGTCTCGATTTACGAAGAAAGCTTGCTGAATTCACAAGGTACATAACATGTCAGGAGACAGCCACAAATTGATTTTACAAAAGCGTTTATCAAACAAAGCTAAAATGCATAGTTTGAAATAATAGGTAAAGAAAATAAACAACACGAAAATAGAGACCAATGAAATTAATATCCTCAGCCTGCTAAATCTAAGGGAGACAATAAATCATTACCTGGTATAACGTTATCCATAACGGTAGAGAAGACTCCACCAACGAAAGCTGCGTTGGATAAAAGCATTCGTATGATCCTATCTAAGTCGTTGCTGCCTGGTTGATAAACAAATTATAAAAATATTAAATTAAGGTTTGCGGAATACATGTATTGCAATGTCAAGTTAACTTTGTAAATAAGGAATTTGGAATATAGTCAGCCAATTTTAATTTTATGTTTTTCTCCTGCTATAAGCCAATAAGATAGTTCGTCGCTAACAGGATCAAACGCATGGGGTATTAGGTAGCTTGAAGAAAGTCCTGATAATCTTTTCATCAAAGTCAATTTCACGATTTCTGTTACATGAGATCCGGAACGATTTTCTCGTCCTATCTGAAAATTTCCAATGGGAAGATTTCCATATCATGCAACACGTTTCACGATATAATATGGAAACCTCAAATAACAGATACTTGCGATTTTGAATTTCGTTTGGCAGAATGATTCTGAGAAAAACAAAAAACAAAAACAAAACCTAACAACAATAAATCTAGTTTTAAACATCTCTATAAACTCAATAGATTAAATCAAATTGAGATCATTAAAAATATTGTATTTGTCTTCAACATTTGCTACAATCCATTTTAATAAGTCCACGACTTTATTGTAAAGGGACCGAAAATGTCATATTATACTTAAACGAGACTTGATTCAAAGCAAAGCACATGATGTGGTTTCAACTTCCAGGCCATTTCTACTCGCCTGCAGATTGTGCATTTAAAAAGTGACTAGATTGTGATTTTAATGGTTCCAATAATTAGCCACTCGGTATATTAGTAAATTAGATGCGTTAAACTGAAGGTGTGTAAATATCATTCAAATATTTAAAGTGCATTAAATGATTAAATACCTGTCTGTATTGAATCTGAGTTTCGAACAGTCCAGAACGGAACGACAAATCCAAGCATTAATGTTATACCGATAATAGCCAAGTTGCGTACAGAATTTAAATCTGTGTTCTGGAAAAGAAAGAGGAATCCGATGTGAAGTACAAATGTGAAATACAAGAAAAACAACCATTGATGAAATTGACAAATATCTAATATAGACTTTGAAGTGTATATTAGTCTTGTTTACATAGAATATATCAGCTCACTTAAGGAATATAAACAGTACAACGACAAGTCATGTCATTCCATATGTCTTTTTTTAACTCCCTGAGAAGTAGTAGAACAGCCTATAAGACCTTAATATTTCCAATCTAATAAGGTCTTTCTCGGCTTCATTAGCATTTGAAGCATATTTTTGCTCTAGAAAATACCCGGCAGTCGCTCTGAGATTTTAACTCAGTACCTTTTATTATCAATCCAACGCTCTAACCAATCAACACCCGTGCCTCCAGTTTTCCAAAAAAGCAACAAAACAAAACCTCAACAAGAAAAACAAAACAAAAACACAACAACTGAAAAATATCAAAACCTAACAAAAAAGTACCCCCCCCCCCCAAAAAAAAAAGAAAAAAAAAGAACTAAACAATCAAGAACAAAGCTACAAAACAACAACAACCCCACAACAAAAACAGCACAGCAACAACAGTCCGAAGATAATGCTTCAAAATACATATTATAGGACTGTAGGGTAGCCTCACTCTGCAAACTAAACAAAACAAAGTATAGAATTCAAATTTGATGCTAGGAATGATCAAGAAAAGCTGTTTAACTGAAGCGTGTAGGTCCTATCTTCTAAAGAAAAAGTGAGAGTAAATGTCTGCATTTTACATTTTTTTGGTTCCATTTTTGTGGATCATCTTATCGTTTGTGTAACCCTAGAAAGTATCTTATTTGCCACTAAACTTGTAATTTGGCGTCGGGACTATAGAATCTAGACCTAAGGCTTCAATTATTACCCAGTTACCCAACTAGTTGCATAATAAGTTGAACGATTTAGATTTGTAAATAAACAGTAAAATCTGAATAATGAGGTAAGCCTGCATACTCGTAATATTTCACAGACACACACACATACACACACACACACACACACACACACAAACACACGCAAACATACACACTCACACACACAATACATGCACACCGTTTATTCTAACCTTCTTCCATTGACCATAACCTGTGTCACCTCAGGATGAATTAATTGGTTATGCAAATCGATAAAATCGAAAGAAAAAAGAACAAATTATCAGCAGTTCCAGTGAATTGCCCGTCATCTATAGAGAGGGCGCATGTTGGTTTCTATTGTGTGATAAAATTACCTTAGGCCCCAGAGATTTTATTTCAGTACTTGTTATGAAATTAAAACTTTTATTTTGCAAGACTGCCACATGGAGCGAGTTACCTATGCTTTGAAATGCTTAGATTAAAAAACAAAACAAAACAACCCTTTAATTCCTCTACCACATCCAGTAACATATCGATAGCAAAGCGTCATAATGTTTACCTGCAAATGGGACAGCAGTAAGCCGGTGAAAATTCCCGAGTTGACAAGAAATGTCCCTCCAAGAACAGAGTAAGGAACCGCTACGAAAAAGGCCCCACATTTTCCAAGGACAGCGAGCACCATGAAAATCAGTCCTGTCATTTTAAACACTCGCAGACTGGCTACCTAGAGGATGGAAAGCTGTTCATTAAAACACAATTTAAAATAGCATGAGAAAATATTCTTTTGTGACCAATCAGGGCACCACCGTCATCAAAACGAAGACGCTTTAGGACCATTTGACGCCATCATATCTACATGAATGTAATCCGCCACGATTCCAAGATTACAATCCACCTTATCAAGACCCATGAAGATGACAATACCAATACTTGTCCGTTTTCACCGCAGGGGCAATGTCATCGACTGCGGGCGTGAACTATCATTACCCCCGCAGATTGTTGTATACAAAATCTTGATGCATCTTCGGAGAGCATAATCACATACATTTGTTGTCATGCTTTCCTGTTATCAGTGATGTGTGAAGGAATATTAGCTAATCCTCTGGACTAAAATAAATACAGAGGTAGGTTTACTTAATAGCCTATGGGCGGTACTCACTTACGACAAGGCTTCTCCAACATCACATTAGCGCCATGTCCACAGGAATAATCTTTTCATATAGCGTCAATAAGATCTGTTGATATGAAGGCACGAAACGAGGTGGCATTCACTCTCCTTTCGCAAAAGCAAGTTAAGCGATCATCTATATGGTGGTCACAGCCTCAAATTACGATTCAGGAGCCAGGAGCTCGAAATAAAGCGATCGTATCTCTTCGAGTTCCTGGCCCCAGGAGCATAACGTTTCGCTGATAATCGGTGAATCTAGCCAAAAGGATTGCAGGCATGAGAAAGGTCAACTCCAAACCGTGTCCAAACCACTGTTAATAATATAGTATACATGCAGTTCAAAATGAAATGCTTCAACCAGAAAAATCATACCTCATATCTCATACATCAGTCCCATGTCCTAAGGGACGTAGGTAAGACATGAGGAAAGACGAAGGGCAGATTTTCATCCCTTTTTCACGGCGTATGAGTCATGGTAATATGTGCATAGGATGGGCGGTCCAGTCTTTAAAGTTATCCACTCAAGCCTTTTTTGACGACCTCTTTTTCTTTTGCCCTCAACTGTACACTGCATGGTGGTCTCAGCTAGGATATCATGTCTGCTGACATGCCCTTACGACAATACCTTTCTTCTTTTGATGGTGGAAAGAAGAGGTGTTGGGGGTTCATGCGCTTTGTTATCTCCTCTTTAATGAAAACGTTGCTCTTGTGCTCTTTCTAAGATACCTTTCGGAGCCATAACATTACTAACAGAAACACAAGACCTGATCCAGCAACGACTGTTTCAAATAAGTTTATAGAACGCCTTCTGTACTGATACCGGCTTTATTTTTCTTTAAGGTAGAAGTAGATAATTCCACTATTTGACATACACATCTATCAAAGAAGAGAATGGAACAAATAGATAGGTATTTGTGACAAGACTTGACTTTGACTTGACATTGACTTAGTCCTCTTTGCTCCTGCCGAAGCCTCTGGTGCAGATCTTCATTTCTTGCCAAGTCAGTCTGGCACCCTTCATTTCTTGTTACAGGGACCTCCTCCAAGTCTGCTTTGGGCGGCCTCTCTTCCTTGTGCCCTGGGGTTCCACTCTAAAGCGTGTCTCGTGAAATTGTGGGGTTCCTTCTGCAGGGTGGGACCAAGCCATCGCCATTTTCGTTTCCTGACCTTCAATTGGCAGCTTGTCCACAGGTCAGTGTTAGTCACTCTGTCAAACCATCGGAGTCTAAGGATCCACCGGAGAGAACTACTGACAAAGGTCTGTAGTTTGTTAACTGTGCTCGCTGTCACTCGCCAAGTCTCGGAACCATACAGTAGAACTGTGCCTTCACATTAGAATTAAATACCTTTAGTTTGGTATTTCTGGAACTGTTGGAAGTCCTCCACACCGGTCTCAAAATTGCGAAAGCTTGCCTGGCTTGTTTTATTCTGGCTGTGGTGATGTCTTCGTCCGTGCCACCTGTCTGGCACATCTTATTGCCAAGGTAAACAAATTCATGGACATCCTCTACTGCTGCTCCAGAGATGCTGACTAGAGTTTCTTTATTGTTAAAAGTCCGCATAACTTTGGTCTTCTCTCGGCTAAAACGAGCCTACGCAATTGGAAACTTCCTTCAAATCAGTAACTTTGGCTTACATATCTTGAAATCTGCGCGACAGGAGAGCCAAGTCATCAGCAAAGTCGAGAAGACTTCGTAACAAGAAGTGGGTATTAATGATCACTAACAACGTCATAATGATAATATAAACTTCACTCAACGCAATAGTTAAATATTAAAGATCAGACTAGTATTTCGGTCACATGTTAAAGTGAGTTTTTGAAATGCCTAAAGGATAGCTCCACCCATATGCATAACTATCAAACAATACAAGTTTCTCATAATGAAAATATAATACCGTTATGATAGGTTTTGACCACTTCATATTCGCAAAATTATACGCCTTACTTGATGCAAATTTGAGCCACATAATTTTCATGCCTAAAACGAGCGGTTTTACCTTGGTCACTCCAATAGCTCCCATGTTAGACCCATAAGAAACGGTTGCATTGCAGGTTCCCATGATGCCACAGCAAAACGCCATGACGCCCTCTACAAATAGTCCACGGTTGAAAGCAAAGGGAGGCGGGGGTGAAACATGGGTGATTCGAGCACAGGCTGCGTAATCTCCGATGGAATCCAAAATCGAAATTACTGTTGCTATAGCAAAAGTAATGAAATATCCCAAGGTGACTGAATACGTGCCAATTCGTCCTGTTGAAGTAGGGAAAGGAGAAGAACAGGGTAAATGTGTGTTTTTTTTTAATGAAGTGTGATAATACAAAAACAAAAGCAAAAGCCTAATGAAATACCACAATTAAAAGCAAAAAATACATCAAATGAACAAAATCACCAAGGAAATCAAATATAGGGCGACAAGTCTGGTGTGAATATAGTTTCAGATGATCTACAACGTTTCCCAGAGGAATCTACAAGACATACCTATAAGGTGATTAAGAATATAGCTACATATTATTTGAATTTAGCATAATGAAAACTCGAAGTTCCAAACATATTTCTTTGAAAGGAAGTAGGAACAAGTGTTTTTGTATCAACTCGGTGCTTTTTATTTTCCCAAATTATCTTCTTGTACCTGCATAAGGAAGAATAACCCAATCGGATTCCGAGATGATGCCAAGTCTGGCGTCAGTTCGGGCTAAGAAATCCTTGCTTTCTGGATCGTTTGAGTAGAAGCCGGCTGCTGTCAGAATAGCGGATAATAGGTAGCCAAATATCATAGACAGGAGGATCTGAAAATATGATAGATGGTATTGTGCAGTATTTCATCAATTCAAATAATAAATATGACTAGACCCTCTGATAAAAATGATTGCATTATGTAAAATATGTAATGCCTAACTTATGGTCATGTTTTATGTCTGGCATTGATTTGAGAATTTACAGTACTTAAATGCTTGATTGAAGAACACTTTTCTTTATTTAAATTGTCTCATATTTTTCTTCGCAAGTTGTTATTTTCTTTACCCCTATTGAAGTACTCATTTCATGGTAAAGTTGTATATTTTGTCTCAAAATTGCGAAATAAGGAATTAGTTAATGCCTGAATCAATTGATTTAAAGAATATCAATTCATTCAAACGCGTGATCCACAGAAGCAAAAATACTTAAACAGTAAAATCCAATCCTTTTGTCAAATGCAGTCAAATATTATTGTTCGCAACTGGTCTAAAGCACTAAACGTAGATTCACTCTTACCGACAAGACTTGATGGACTGGATACCACAGGATATGAAATCCTTTAGATCTGGTCCATAACGGAATAGGCGCTTTGTATTTGGCCAAGATCAATGCCAACATGATCGGAGTGATGGTCGTGCTAAAATAACAAGGACATAACCATAAGCAAGCCCTTTGGGTTCAAACTAAATTGATAAAAATGCTTTTCAGTAAATTTCATGCAATGAATTAAAAAGGAAATGCGTTGTAAAGACGTTTCATCATTGACATCCATACTCGATTAGCGGTTCGGAAAAACCTTTTGTTACTTCATCAGCATCTGTAACGTATTGATTATCTAGTCCGTGAATGAATGCGTGAAGCGATGAGTGCTTGAATACCTCTAATATCTTTGGCTGGATGAGCTTTGCTGTAAACTCTTTTCAATTATGTACTGTAACCATTGTTATACTTTCACTTTCACCAAATAAACATCAGGACTGCGTGAGTTGTTCCAAGTCGGCAAACAGACATGCTGTGTTTCTAGTGTTCCATTTTTAATCGTACCTGATCGGGGATTTAGATAACATCAAACATCACATCCATGTCTGATTCCGAGCAATAACAACATTTGATGGCTGAGATTAATCATAAACTTTTTTCTGTTAACATAAGAGCAAATCGATACCCATAGCGATAAATAAAATAAGCGATATACGTAACGCATTCAATTGCTGCATAGGCGAGGATAAAATTAGACGATGAAACGTCTCGAACACCTGATAATCATATCCAACACAAAATTATAAAGCACTATACAAAGCAAGGAAGCGTCCTATCCCTGCCAATTCTCATTGCAAGATGGAGACTGCTTGGATACATCCTTTGGAGAAGTCTAAAAACTCCTGCAAATACGGCGATGGCCTTCTATCTCACTCATTTGGGCCAAAGGTATAATGAACGTCCAGTCACCACGTTAGAGGAAGCTCTTCACAATGCGTCAGATGACGTGGATAGCGGGCAGCTTTAGTTCAGTTTTGTTTCGATCAGACTGTGTTCAAAAGGTCAGATGATGCTATTAAAGCGAAAGATAATGCTACATTATATCCCTTGAATAGGTGAATGTATTTCTTGAAGTGAAATAGGTCAACCAAATACGAAAAGGATCTAGGCAGGACAATGGATTTAAAATAAAACTCTAAATGCCACAATTTGACCACTATCAACAAAGCTCTCCACTCCTCCCAGGGCACTGGCCATGAGGAAACATTTTCCTATTTATTTAAGTCCATCAATATATTTCTGTTTCTTTCTCTGGCAGTCTCCAAAATCCTCCATTTTGTTTTCCCCTATCCACGCCCACGTATGCTCTATTGGCACAACTGCGTCTTTTTTGCTCCCTACCTCTTGACTCTGACCACCGGAGTTTAAAATATCGCTAGCGGACAACACCGCAGCTTGTGGTTCGCAAAGAGTCGCCTCGCCCTCCTGGTGCCCATTTTCTGATGACGCCGATGACCTAAATGTTTCTTTGATTTAATTCCAATGAGTCGAAGTGCTCGAAGGAGTATAAATAAAGCAGCATTGTATTCATATAGTGGAGAAAAACCAATACATGTACATCTAACGCAGATGAAATAAAGAGACTATCTAGATCTAGATCAATGACGGTGAAAGCAAACGATTATATAAAAAGAGAATAAAATGGGCATTCATGCAGTTCATATAGGTTAAAAGACAAAATCTCATAGAGCTATAGTATATACATTTGAGAGTCAAATTCAGCTGAATAGATTACTAAATATAGCAAATGAAAAAACAACAACGACAACAGCGACAACAACAAAAAGGAATCCAACACAGTTACAATTTTTATAGTCTAACTTACAAACGTGTCCGAAGATAAACTTTTACTGTTAATTTCTAATTTGATGGTTTCTTAACCATTCTATGTAATTTTCTTCAGTCTTGAATGGATACAGAATATTTAAATTATAGATAAACGAGCACGAAAAGTGATCAAGCAATGCTAACGGCTTTGTTGATCTCAGATTTATATAATAATATGTTTGCGTAAATATCGTAATGAAACAAACGGCTATTGATACAGGTCTACATATGAAACGGAACCGGTGTTTATTCTATTGAGTACGCAAGACATTATTTAAATTATATCCCTCTCCAGTTGTCATGTCACATAGTACTTACATAGAGGCTACAAGCCAATCTGTTTGGCAGAATTTGACTATCACTGGGTACAACTGGATTGCAATTAACGTAATAGTGGGCACGATGGTGATTGGTCCGATGTGTCTATAACAGAAAATAAATCAGGCATGAATGATGGAATAGGTGTGTTTTGAATGCAGTTTATATGAAAGCATGTTTGAAATTAGCTGTGAGGATAATTGCACAATACAAATTAATTCACCTATATACCAATATAACCATGTGTCCCAAAAAGTCCGTCAGCTATTTGGGCCATGTTGCCAAAATTGTTTGTGGGCTATTTGGGCCATGCAACGGAAAATTTCAAGGAGTTAGCTAAGGAATCAAGATGGAAAAAAAGGATGAAACAACCATTCAAGATCAAGATATTGACTGGAATATATTGACTATATCTAATTTTAGATCCAGACTCAATTTTTTTGTTTAGATCTAAATTAGATCTAGATGTTCCATTTTGGTGGAGTCATCATTTTGAACATTTCTTCAAATGTTATGTCCACCATGGGGTTATGGAAACAAAATCTCCTTACTGTTACAAACATCATGAAGGTGTATTCGAAGTCCTACAGTTTCAACAGAATGTAAAATCAAGTTTAGATCTAGGTCTAGATCTATCTTTGTTTAAAGTTCAGTTACAAGGCTTAAATAGCTCAGAAGTTATAAACACTCCGTAAACATATTCATGCGTACTATGTTAAAAGTTATGTCATTCGCATAAAAAGGCGTAATACTACTTCGTTCATATGTCACACCAATTTGATTAAAATTGGCCATAAAATGATTCTAAAGAAATTTACTGCCAAGCTGCTCATCCGCTCAGTCATCATCGGTCGAATTGATTTTAACAGTTCTATTCTTCTACAAGCTACCGATTGCAGCAATCAGTATATTAAAATACATGTATTCAAATTGATTGACTGTTGAAAAATGAATAGAATTCAAGATTGTTTTTCTTATTAATACACAAAACACATTGATTTCCAAATATCGTATAGATATTGTCAAAATACACACACTATCTAAAACATCACGACCATCCATCTTTATCTTAACCTCTCTTTCTCTTTCTCGGTCTCTCTCTTATATAAAAGAAAGGGTCGAACAGAGAGAAAGAGAAAGAGAGAGAGAGAGAGAAAGAGAGAGAGAGATAGAGAGAGAAAGAGTTTGTGTGTGTGTGTGTGTGTGAGAGAGAGAGAGAGAGAGAGAGAGAGAGAGAGAGAGAGAGAGAGAGAGAGAG
>JAUEKT010319426.1:0-10648 GCA_031762655.1 Doris verrucosa | reverse complement strand
CCCCCCCCCCCCCCCCCCCCCCCCCCCCCCCCCCCCCCCCCCCCCCCCCCCCCCCCCCCCCCCCCCCCCCCCGGTGTGTAGTTATGGACACCCAATCAGAAGATGCGGACAGTGTGTGTGTGGGCATGCCAAGGAGGGTAACGAACCTTCGCGC
This sequence comes from Doris verrucosa, assembly GCA_031762655.1. Lineage (NCBI taxonomy): Eukaryota > Metazoa > Mollusca > Gastropoda > Nudibranchia > Dorididae > Doris > Doris verrucosa. The sequence continues at coordinate 10,494 of JAUEKT010319426.1, read as the reverse complement.
ACCACAGACCCAACTCCCAACATCGATCCCGACGTGTGATACATCGGCAAAACCGTCATGACCACGTCCGAGGGTGCCAGCGACACGATGGCTCCGATCAGCCCTGTGAATTTGTACTGCTGCATCTTGACAGCTTTTGGGCTCCCTAAAAGGTAGGCAAGCAAAATGACACAGGGACGTTGAAGTTAGGGGAAGTAGCTCTTTGTCTTGGGGGGGTTACAGTTTGGATTTACAAGGTTATCTCCCTTTGGCTGAATTTTGAGTGTTGTGAACTTTTTATTGTGGAACTCTTTTTGTGAACGATTGGAGAATTGCACTGAAAAAAAAAAGAGGGAAACAGAAAGTCTGACCAGAGGAGACGTGTTTGTGTTAGATGTTTTGTGTTTTACTTGGCTGCCGCCTGCAAGTTCAGAGTCTGTCTTATGCAAACAAGGCCACCAACGGGGGCAAGAGAGGACCAAGCACCGGCTCGTTTGCTTGTCGGCTTGCTGGAACTTCACTCCCTTGGCCAATCACCTCCAGGCCAATCTATAGCACACAACAACAAAAAAAAGGTTAATAAAAAACGAGGAGGAAGGCGGAAAAAACCCAACCCAAATCTAACAGCATCACCAGCCGCACACCTGGAAACTGAATAAAAAAACAAGCAAAAAAAAATTATTTTTTTTTAAATTGGCTAATCCCCACTATCAGAAATCAATAGAAAAATAAAGATAAAATGGCCTACGTGAGAGCAAGTCATGATTGGAGATAGAAACATATCTTGCTAATAGCCATCAGATTCAGAAGTACCCACCGAGGTATTCGCTAAAACCACCCAAAACAGGGAAAAGATGAGAGCAATAGATCATACTAGATAGACAGGCATCACACGGTCGGGTAGCCACTTGGCCTATAGCTGTGCGTGTTCCTGCTATTCCAAAACAACATGATGTGTAGATGGAGGTCGTCTGTCTCCCTCTTTCAACTTTTCCCTCTCCTGCTTTGCTCTTCAGTTCTGAAAGCTATCTTATTGACTGCAGCGTTGTACAAATCCCACTGACTCAAGTCCCATTGGTGTTGCAAATGCCTCAAGGGTACTGGTTCAGTGACATTTTGAGTTCTTGGGTTTGTTATTCTTCAGTGTAGCAGGCCAAGACGGTTTGGGACTCGTCACATTACCAACCACCGACTACTACAATGGCTAGTCATCAAACTCAAATTGGTCCCACCCCATTCCCTCATGTCCCCACATCGGCAAACCACCCACAAACGGCAATTCTTCCTAAATCAATACCACAACTCAGTATTGAGGCGGCTCTTTTCCTTCCTCAGACTATTAGGGACTGGCGTCGTCTTCCTAGTGAAACAGTAGAGACAGTAACAATTGATGCCTTCTTGTCACCAGTCCCAACCTTACAGGACTATGTTGGTTTTCCAAGCCATTTACTCCTCGTGATGATGTGCCCTTGCCAACACTAAAAACGACAGCGATCACAATATAACGCAAAGCCAATTATGAAAACCTCGCCCTGTATGTATGCCAGAGTGATCATTTTCTAGATCAGGGGTATTTGAGGGGAAACCACCCAAGCGATGTCTTTAAGACAATCTCCAAAACAAAACCTCGGACCTCCTAGTCTGGCTAAAGGCCAGTAACTTTACACCTTAACTGCAAAATAAAACGCCGCTACAGGGTGACAACAAAGAATAAGGGAAGGCCTCCCTTGGACAAAGTAGGATCCATGCAATTGTGACAGGAACATTTGCCATCTCCTTAGGGCTGTAGAATGTGCAGCATGTTTTTTGCTTTGCACATCTCATTTAACAAGAAAACTTATGGGAATAATAAAACAGTAATCAGACACAGTACAGCTCACTTAAAAAAACACTGGATACAGCAGCCTACTGCTTATAGCGACAACACTTCAAAGTCCCATTTTTCCCCTTATATGTCATTAGCATTGGTGATAAATTAGCCAGATAAAATTTGACGACTTCACTTGTCTGTCACCCCAACTCGGTCAAAATTAGTACTATTTAGTCAAAGTACTGAAAACCTTTGCGTGCCGACCAAAAAAAAATTCAATACCCCTAACCAATCACAGCCAATGAGAACAGTTGCTCACTGACCAATAAACATGCTTGTCTCTGACCAATGAGAAAATGAAAATGGTCACTCGGTGGCCAATAAAAAAGCATATATATATATATATATATATATTAGTAAATCATAATAGAAGCTAAAATAGCCATTAAAGCCTTGAAGGTCTTTGCCGAGCAACACATACATGGTGGCACACTCTTTGATATCATCAAGCAAGCAGAGAACAAGATAATGAAGTGTTTCAGAGCATACACAGACAGTCAAGAGAGAAAGAATACTTCAAGTTGGCAAGCCAGATCCCCTAACTAGCTCCCAACCTCTCCCAACCTCATCCCATGGTCCTCTTCTGGGCCATATCATTTTCGGTTGACCTTGTTCCATACGTATGGCAGTCCTGCGGTAGTATTTCTCCCATTATTTTGTCTTCATTCTATATAATAATAATTAGAGCTGGCGGCATTTGATTACAATGGTGATGCTGCGGCCAGTAGGTGGTACGGTATCTCGTCCAATCCCACCAGCAGTCTTTCATTTGCATTGAGAGCATGCTGCTCGAAAACCAACTCTGCTGGGCAGGGCATACTTTATTGCTTAAGAATGAAAAACTACCGCTTGCCCAGATGGTTCTGTTTGGTGAGCTGTCATCTGGTCATCGCCAGAGAGGGCAAACAAGAAAAGGTGCAAAGACCACTTGAAGAGGAGGACCGTAGCCTCTTGTGACAATGAGCACCTCAGACGGACTGAGATGGCCTCTGAGTGAGATGCTTGACACCAGTCCATCGGGCTGTCGGAACCTTTGAGTCCCACCTTGGTGTAACTAAGCAGGAAAGAAATCAATTCATGGCACCTTCACGTCCAGACAAAGCCAACAATGCCATGCAAAGCGAAGGAAAACGACAAAACAGAACCAAGAAAACACGTCACTGCAAAATTCCGTCTGGCTAACTAAAATTCTGTCTGGCTAACTAAAATTCTGTGTGGATAACTAAAATTCTGTGTGGCTAACTAAAATTCTGTCTGGCTAATTAAAATTCTGTCTGGCTAACTAAAATTCTCTCTGGCTAACTAAAATTCTGTCTGGCTAATTAAAATTCTGTCTGGCTAACTAAAATTTTGTCTGGCTAACTAAAATTCTGTCTGGCTACTTAAAATTCTGTCTGGCTAACTAAAATTCTGTCTGGCTAATTAAAATTCTGTCTGGCTAATTAAAATTCTGTCTGGCTAACTAAAATTCTGTCTGGCTAACTAAAATTCTGTCTGGCTAACTACGAAATCGTCATTTTTATGGGTGATGATAGAAATAAGTTTGCCAGCCACTATACAGATATTTTTTAAATCCCTGAATATTCCTACTGTATAAATTACATTCTAAATGTGTATTTATTTATTCCTATTGAATCTGTGTCTTCATGTCTATCTTTGTTTGGCCACCTAATAAATTTTAATATTCATTCCTTCATTTTCAGAGTTAGCCCTTACAATTCTGCCACAATGAAATCGGACCAACATCCATAAACATTCTTCCACTTAACGAACATGAGATAACCTTGAAGAGAGCAGGGTGCCAAATTTGATCCCGCCTAAAGAGAGACATGATGCAGAAGAATACGGAAACATCATTTCCAGACTATCTTGCCTCCCGAGACCGAGAGGGCAAGGGGATAATTTGTAATATTTATACAGGGTGTTCATTTGTGTTGTCACAACGTCATAATCTGGCTAGATGAGTGTGTGTGTGTGAACGCAGCCTAATGCGTACTGTGAGACGCCCAATATTTTTTTGTGCATACCTTTGGCACAGGAAACGGTTTTAGATTAGATGAAATTCCAGGATGTATTTATTCAGGGGCAATGATGAAACAAGGTTTTGCAACCAAAGCTTTCATGTAAATCGCAAAGTTAATTTTCAAATTACATCCTTGGTAGATTTTTTCGCTCACACACCAGTGATTAGATTTCATTTATTTCCAAATGAAAATATAACTTAAGGCAGCTGTGGTTTTTTCTACTATTAAAAAACTGCAAACGTAGATCAGTAGTCACTTGGGACATTTCATGATTCTACTAATTTTCAGGAGGGGTTGGCAGGACTGAACAAAATAATGAAACTAAAATGAAAACCTCCCTATTGGATTCCAGGAGATGGCCACACACAAAAAAGAGAATTTTTAGAAGTGAGGAGCAATGCAATGGGTTACTGTCTCATCAAATCCAATGTCGTGAGAGGCTACTGCTGGAAGAAAAACAGATCCTGATCTGAAACTTTTGAAAGACTGTGAATGAGAAAAGAGCTTGCTCCGTCTAAATTCTGTACAAAAAAACACGTCCTTAATCATTTTCAAGAGTCAAAAGCATAGAAGCAGATTTGACACCGGAGAAAAGTCAGAGAAGAGTAAGAGAAAAATTCGATAATAATGCATAATTAAAGCTTCACAAGGCCGGTAGCAGGCTAGCTCAAAGTGAAGTCATCAAAAGAAGAGTAACTAGCGTACAGGTATGCTGCCTATTCGCAGTGCAGAAAAATGCCCAGGCATCTGCAACTATCTTGGAACTGGTGCAGACGCAAACAGGACTGCTTTGTAAAAGAGAAAACAGAAACAAAAGAAAAGAAAGCGGAGGAAACTGTCTACTCAAAATGAATAAAAAGAGGATTTTAAAAAAAAACAAGGAACACCACCAAAAAAAAAAAGATCCAACAAGCAAGCAACAAACACCCAAACAAAACATTAAAACTCCCAAGGAAACAAAATCAAAACTGTTAACCAAAAACAATTTGACCGATAAAACAACCTCGAGCAACAGAAATGCAAAAGACAGAGTAAGCAGAGTAATTCTTCAAGAATCCACACAAACATAAGATGGCATAACAACTGAAAACAATAGATAAAAACAAAGCAAAACAAAGCTGAACTACTAAAAATCTTTTAAAAAAACTAGCGAAATAGGAACATAGGAAACAACAGACAAGACAAATGATAAAACCCACCCCCTCCCCCCTCCAACCAAGAAAAATAAAAAATAAATAAATATAAAAAACCTGGAAATAAAACTGGTGATGAAATAAATAAACCGCTACAAAAGCGCAGGACGGTGCCAACAACCTTGAACGATTGCTCCAAAGAGGCCGATGCCCCCACCAGCACTATGGTACAACGGTAACGGAATGTAGACTCTATCGCTGGCACTCAGGTCCACCGTCACCAGGGCTACGGAAATGCCCAGGGCTTTGATTTGGCGGATGAAGGCTGGCTTAGGGTTACCTGTGGCGGGTGGTTGGGAGAGCATAACGGGGAGAGGGTGGGGATTAAGGTGGACCTGTTGTGATGGACTCAAAGTCTGCCGTTACCTGCGTGTGTGCAGAGGGAAGACATCAGCCCGCCAGAAAGACAGCGGCTGGGTGTCGCATTGTTCCACCTACTTTTTTGCGAATTCAACCGGCTTTCAGCAGTGTCAAATGTGACATAGTCATGTCTTTAACAATGAATACAAATATAACAATAAAATGAACAGTTTTCGCATATACTACAAGCAAGACCTAATTGCTCAAATACACCTGAGTGTGCTTGTGACTGTGATACATCTGGCAATGTTTGCTGTTATCGTATCCAGTCATGATTCCTGTTTGGCCTGCTCCTGAGACTTTTCCTTCCTTCGTCACTGCCATCTGATCAAACCTCGACAGAAATTGCCCCACTGTAAGAATGTGTGTTAGAGTCATTCGAGAAGGCAAAGAGATAGAAAAGGCTTCAGGTCTATCACCCTTCATCATAATAATCATAGAGGTCGCAAGACTTAGTGAGAACGAAAAGCATTAGTGCATTTAAATAAAATTGGCGTCTTACTCTTTCTAAGGACATCCAAACAAAAAGTAGAAAAACGAAAAGAAAACTCTCCTTTCAAACCCTTCCAAAACAAATGGAGGGAGGAAACAACTCCAAACCCAACCGAAACCTCTTGCTTCTCCAAAAAGGCACCCAAAGCAGAATAATTCCTTTTTGGCACCACCGCAAGTGGATCGCACATATGAGCGAATGGTCTGTTTCTGCTCAAACATACGCCTTGGAAGTCATAGAAATTATAATGAATACAACATAGGAGGTACTCTCAATCTGTGAAAGTGAATACATACAGCCAACTTTGGAAAAGTTTTTAATACAAAATTTGCACTATATCCAAACCTGTAAACAAATTTCATGATTTATTATGAAACAATGAACACAATTGAAATAATCTAGATCAAGCCTGTAAGTTACATTTAAGGTCTTTGGTTTGTGCTTACATAACGTCAATGAGCTTGAAAGATCTCTACTTTACTTAAAACTGAGAGCCTAGTTAAGATCTCTCTTTACCAGAATCAATGAAAACTAACTCAGCACTATCACGACAGATGCTTGTGATGCTAACACAGGCAAAACTGTGAAAAAGATCTTAAAAATAGGGTTAACTCACTTGAGTCTGGGGCCTGAAAATTATTTTGGACGCTGGAGTCTAAGGAATTACGGGTATTTTTTTTTAAATCACCAAAATTTGTACAATATTACAATGAAACTTTGCCACATGACAGATATAACAATGCATAATACTGTGTAGAAATTTCATAACTCTATCTTTGATACTTTTTTTTTCTATAATTTATTGAATATGTATTATTTTTCAGGTGTTTGAAAAAAATTTGGGGGACATTTATTTGAAATAAAGTGAAAGATGAAGAGAAAATAAAGGCTTCAGTGACTAAATTCAGTTCAGAACATTCTGAGTCACTAGAATTATCTCCGAAGACGGAAAAAAATTTCTATCTGAGCGCTTGCTCGCTATCGTGAGAATCAAGATTGTGGCTTGAAAATAGTTCAGCCAAGCGATGCGAGTAACTTCCCTTCCGATGTAAAAGTAAGAAGTTGTCGACCGATCCCGATGAAACTTTGCACGTAGAAGAGTGAAATGTCAAACTAGCGTTAGAGATGCATGCCCCAACTGTGGGCGCATTGTAACGGAAGTTATTTACTATTATCTTACGATGCGCTGAGGGCTGGCAAATCCGGCCCTGGTAACAGAACAACGATGCGCCAAGGGGTGGCGCATCCGACTCAAGTGATTTAAACTAAAAAAAAAAAAATTTAGGAAAGAATAAAAATACCATCTTAATTTCATCTCCGAAAGGAAATTAGTCTAGGGTTGCCGTAGAACAGCGCTCCCAAACGGGACAATCACACTGTTCCCCCGAAGAGATTTGAACTGGCTGTCTCCTGCATGCGAGCCTAGTGTTTAACCACTGGACCACAGCAACTGACATTGCATTTGTCTTCAGTAATGAAAAAACCTCAACATTTCGGATTGATTTACGTATGTTATCTGTCAGGGCTTTTCTTTATGTAATTCTTGTTTTACAAACTTTTTTCTGTCCACTTCCTGTTGCAGGACTGCCAGCCAGCTCCGTGACGGCCATGTCCAAATTCATCGTCAATTTTGACGTGGGAGAGGCTCTCATTCATGTGGTGAGTTTGAACTCAGTGAACAGCGGGCGGAGTTTTGGTGTAGTGATGTGTGATGGAAAAGAAAGGATCTGATTCGCATTGTTAAATATTCAACAAAGCTTTTTGTCTTTGACGTTTGAAGAGTGTGCAAGAAGAATGAACATTACAATCTTTGAAATTTCTTAGTTATTTCTTATAGGTATGGCCTACGAGTGTTGTGACAGTATACTAGCAACTGAATAATTTGATCTTTTCTCCAAAAAATTTGTCCTGTCTATTCTTATACAATCTTTCTTGTCTTTGTTTTTTTCAGGGATATTTAATGACTTTGTCTATTAAGCATAGAATTATCAAAATACTGTTCAGACCAATTCTATGGTAAGGCTCATCTCTCTGTCTATTTTTTTTTTATTATTATTCATCTCACAAACTCAAGACATCACTCTGTGAACCGTATATCAACTGATGACAAGGGACATAACCACAATATAGACGTTGCAAATCGAACATGATAATTTCTAATGTCTGTCATTTACTTTTTTGGCTTTATCTTACCATCTTTACGCCTAGGTGATGTAATCTATGGTATTGTTGGTTTCAGTTGAGAGAAATCCTGAGCAAGCTGTCAGCTAAGGAGTCTGGCATCGATGTGTTGGTGGACGTCCGGCTGTGGCGTGTGTCCGGCTGTCATGAGTTTCTGGCTTCCCTGGGTGAGTGGTCTAGTTCTAGATTTAAGATTCAGCAACACTAACGGTCGATTATGAATCTGACCTAAACCTAGTGTTAAATTCTGTGTCCGATATTAATTTGAGTCGTGGTATGTCTCTCTTAGGGTCAATTTGTTGATCTCACTCTGAAACAGAGAAAATCGCAAGACGGCTCATTGGGCTTCGGCGGGAATCACTCATGGAATCGATTCCTCTGAGTCCGGTAGACAAACTTTGGTGTTTGAATACCAGAGGCAGCAGAATCTATTCTGTGAACAGTGAACACCGGGGTGTGGACATGACTGTTCTCATGGACTCGGTGTGGTTGATTCTATAAGATAAGAACTAGATAGACTTGCAGTGTTTGAATGCCATGAACACCAGGTACCTATGGTAAATGGGGTAAGTACATGGGCCAAAAGGGACACAGTTCACAGAAGAGAGGCTAGGGTCTATTTATAAATATGGGAATTTCCAGACCTTCCACGTTGCTTGGAATAAATCTAGTGGTTTCATTGGATGGTATTTTAAGAGATAGTTACTCATTTCAATGATTCCAACTATAAAAGTAGTTTGTAGTTCAGGAACTGAAATTTGAGCAAAATGTTAGTTATATTAGTTCATGACATCACCAACGATATGAGGAGATACTCACATATAAAAATAAGCCTTATTATCGTCTTATCAATTTACTCTATTCACCTGAGGTCTTTAATACGTTGATTTCTTTTTCACACAGGTTTGGACCTGGTGGACGTGGGAGTGGACAACGTGACCTTGAGACTCAGCAAGCAGGCCATCAGGCGACACCTCCAGTTTGCCCTGCAAGCCCTGGTCTCCGTCTTCGGTAGGTTGGACAGAGGTGATATTTTTTTGCTTGACTTACTTTCTTATTCATCTACTTGCTTCAAAAAAGAAAAGTAACTAGATAAATAAGAAAGTAAATAAGTCAAGCAAAAAAATATTATTTCAGCCAAAGCCTAGGAGATTACCAGTTCCTTAAATGTGGATGCCCGGAAAATGAAATATTAAAAAAAAAAAAATTTAAAGAAAGAAGAGAAAAATAAAGCAAACAAAATGCATGGATGTTTTTGCTTCGCTTTGTTTTTTTGTGTTTGGGAGGGGGGTTGTTTGATAAAGGAGAGCTGGTTGTTACAACAATTTTTCAACAGTGCTCTGCTGTGCGAGGCTGCACTGCTTCCCCTGTTCTCTGACTCGAGCGTTCTACTATTGCTTCCTATTCCATTGTGCCCCACCTTACTTTACCCTTTGACCATAATCTCATCTCTCCTTTCTCCTTGCCCCTACCCACCCACAGACACGCAGGAAGCGCCCCGCAGCCTCCAACTGGACACCTCCAGCAGCATGGAGAGCCTTTCCTCCAACCAGTCGGCCCCCTCTGCCTCCTCCTCCACCTTCTCAAAGTCCTCCACCACTCCCCCCATGTCCCCCCACTCCCGTGGCAAGAGGTCCCTCTTCAACCCCGCTGAGATGGAGCGTGAGCGTGTGAAGAGCGTCAACAGGCACTCGCACCTCATGATGCAGGTAGGGGCTCGGAAGCTTAGTTACTAAGACCTGCCACTTGTCCTGATTTAATCAGGGTATCCTCTTTTTTTTTTTTAATTAGACGTGTAGAGTAGATATTCTGATTTTTTTTTCAAACGTTAATGGTAAGAATACTAATTTTTTCGTTAATGACATTCTTCATTGTATTAGTCGATCCTGATTGTTTTCCCCGTCCCGATTTTTTAAATACACTGGACATCCTGATTTTCCTTAACACATTGCGGCAGGTCTGCATTAAGCTCACAAGTTTGATATTTTTTCATCCCATCTGTGTTTTATCAGTGTTTGGCATGTTGCTGGGAGACACGCTGATCTTGGATAACTTGGACCAGGCCAACTTGTACCGCCAGGAGGTGAGCAGTGGGTGGGGCCAGTGTGCAGTGGGTGGGGCTATTGGGTAGTGGGTGGGGCCAGTGTGCTGTAGGTGGGGGCAGTGGGTGGGGCCAGTGTGCAGTAGATGGGGCCAGTGTGCAGTGGGTTGGGCCAGTGTGCAGTGGGTGGGGCCAGTGTGCAGTGGGTGTGGCAAATCTTCAAAACTGGAGAGAGAGAGAGAGAAAGGGGGAGAGAGAGAGAGAGAGAGAGAGAGAGAGAGAGAGAGAGAGAGAGAGAGAGAGCGAGCGAGGGAGGGGGGGCGGGAGGGAGCGAGAGAGAGAGAGAGCGAGAG
>JAUEKT010319315.1:0-10651 GCA_031762655.1 Doris verrucosa | reverse complement strand
CTACTACTACTACTACTACTACTACTACTACTACTACTACTACTACTACTACTACTACTACTACTACTACCAATGCTTAGCCGCACAGCGAGCGTGCAGTCAATCCAAGATGGTGGATGCTAGAGCAGACAGCGTCACGGCCAGGTGTCGGCTTATTACATAGATCAAAGGGACTCACTGTCTGGGGTTAGTAGTCTGTGGTCCTGTGTGAAAGAAATCCTTGTTGCTGAAGATGGCTATCATATTTTCTGGGACTAATTCCATAACCTGGAGCCAATCTGCGGAGCGTGTTTGCTGTCGCTCACACACCCGGGGTGGCATACATACATATGAACATCCCAACCGCAGAAACTTGAATGAAAATAATTATCACTCTTTGTTTTGCCTGAGCTCTATTAAAAATTTGTAAAACATATGAAGCTTTTAAGTGTCAGATCTTTTATTGGATGTTCTTGGTATTTTTGCTCATAGTTTCTGTCAAAGGTAATCAGTCACTTAAAATTTTTCTTAGTCACCCGAAATAAGACTCTTTTGTTTCTGAGTTTTGTGGCCATTGCAATAAGTGCAGGTCTTTTTTTTTCCTTAAAAAATGTGTTACTTTATTTATATAATATGCATTGAAAAATGTTTTTGTTTCAATCTTTCAGCCCTACCAGTAAGTGATTCATTGGCCTGCCACTTGTTTAAACTCAACAATGGACAGGAATGCGGGCAACCCCTTTCCATCAGGAACTGCCACACCCTCGGTGGCTAGTCAGAAGAAACCTGGAATTGGGAGGTACAAGCAAAGCATTTAAATAATGATCTAATAATAATTATAACAAGTATTACTGTCATGTGCAACAAAAATGCTGTAAAAAAATGCTTTGCATTACAAGGAGATTTAATTTAAAATATTAAACTCTATAACATGTTTTGATAACATTTAATTAAATTAAATAGAAAAATGTTTTGAAAAGTGAATGTGGAAAGTAATAGTTGATAATAATGAGAGTATAGTAAATTTCCTTACTTCTGGGCCTAGACAGACCCATAGAGCCGGAGTTTATCCCGGTTTCAGTAATGTTAAGCGGAATAGATGATACAAGATCATCCCCTGGACAGGACACTAATAATATATCGCAGGCTTTACTCCCCAGCCCTTGCTGGTACTCAATTACACCTGAGTCGAGTGAAGCAATTGGAGTAAATTTTCTTGCTCAAGGAAAATACGCGATGCCCGCAGCGGGATTCGAACCCGGTACTCCTCGGTCACCAATCCGAGGCTCTAACCACTGAGCCACCGTGCTTCCCAATATCGATAGTGTGATCATCAATTAGTCAAAGTGCTAAATTGATTTATGTTGATTAGGAAATTCTTATTCTTGTCTTCAAAACTCAAGTAGGTTTAAAGGAACATGAGTGAGATTTACCCTGATTTCTGAAAGTTGCATTCTTTTTAGAAATTGCCATATATTGTACAATTTTCGATATATTTTGTTCAAATTTTGATATCAATCGTCACCTTAGTAGAATCATCATCCTATGAAAGGTCATCAAAATTAATCTAGTATAGTGAGAGTGGGATTTAATACAAGTTTTGTGTGTACCATCTTTTTAGACTTCTTATAACTCATTTTAGTTTTTTCCAGAGGAAAATAATCAGGTTTGATGGCCATATCGGAGCATGAAATTGCTGGCCGTGGCCGCATTAGACAGGTGAAATAGTAATATATATTTTGTAAAAACAAAAGTAAACCATAGTTTACATTTCCTAAAATTTAATCCTTGCATTTCTTGATTCAGGAAAGCCAAAAAGAGCATTGCAGAGTTCTTTGGTCTGGCCGACGATGAAGATGATGTAAATGGAAGAAGATGGGAAAACAGAAGATTAAGGTGTGCAAGTGCAATTGGCAAAGGCATAAAAAATGATAAGCTCCCTGTAAGTGCCTTTGATGCTACTGATGGCCTACCCAATGTCAGAGACCCTTTACGGGTCTCAAGGCAAATCTCTGGAGTGTCCACAGCTACAGCCACTAGCCTTGGTCCAGCCCGAAAGGATTTGAGGAAGAAATCTGTGTTGCAGATGACAATGAAAGGCATTTCAAATTTGTCAGTAAGTATAATTTGAATGTGCTTTTTTAAGAAACTCAAGTTCATCGACTCAAATTGACTCTCTTTCACGCCTTTTTTACTGATGGCATTCCATGGATCATAGAAATTTTCTGAAACTTGAGATGTGTTTTAACTTCTTTTAAAATATCCCTGGAGGTTTGATGCTAAAGAGCATATTTGAATCTTTAAATTTACATGAGGATTAGAATTATGCCTGTCTAAACAGCTTTAAAGTATAAATTTACGAGCAAAAGAGTTTTCTGCTTTCATGACAATGTTTTGAAATATTACAACACTCATATGAATATTCATTTTTATTTGGTGAATACTACTGTTTATCAACAACAATATCAATAGTATAATAATTGTTCTCTTGTTTTTTCATATTTCTTTCCTCTTCTCGTTTTCACTTTCCTAATGTTTACTGTAAAAGAAAATGATTTTTCTGTTTTAGTACCCATACCTTGGATATCTTACTGCTTAAGTTTTTTGAAGACATTCAATGAAAGCACATTGAGATTGAGTTCTACATTGTAGCACAAGGCAGTGTGGTATTTAGTCGTTTCTTTACGATTTCGTTATTAACACATATATGAATTTATTCTAATACTTTTGAAATGATGATTTCAGACTGCACGCCGAGAAGCTCGTAAAAAGTCTTTCAAGGGTCAAAGCTTTGCAGCTGGCAGCATCTCTGGTTACGGTCCAGAGGACACGATAAAAGTAAGTGGAACGGGTTGGGTTACATACAAGCAACGCCTTGGATACTTAAACTGCTTCTGCTTCTATGATTTTATTTTACCTTTCAAAGTGGATATTGTCAACAGCGACTTATACAACAGATGACATCAAATTAAGACCTAGTTGTGATTGGTTTTTATTATAATTTGTCTGTAATTTGGTTATTGTAAAGCACCATTGAACATGACATTCTTGTTGTGGATCAATCAGAATTCTAGGATTAGCTGAACTTTTGTATAAATTTTGTATCACAGATTATCTTTTGTCACCACTTATTTTAGAAATGTTACTGGTCTCTAAATATTAACTTGGCTTTTTGTTTTAGAATAGAAATTAAAATTGATTTTTTAGAATGATTCATGCAGATTGCCTGGGCAGCTGAATTGGATGCTACTGTATATTTAGGATTTTCAACCTTAAAGTTTGTATTATGACTATGGTTTGATTGAAAAGGTCAAAGACAACAAAAACAATATTTAAAAAAACTAAGAAAATGCTTTAAACAGAACAAAGAGAACTAAGAAAGGGATTACGTTTTTGATGTTCTGTTTTCTTTTTCTTTGAATGTGAATATTAAGCTTATCAAAGTCATACTTTTTAAAATATCTTTATTCACATTCTTTGATCAGCGTAGTTTGCAGTTGTATGTCTGTGAAATAGTATTCCTGTTTTTAAAATCTGTATGCTGATGCAATGTTTAAAAATCAAACTATCTTTCTTCACACAGAGACATGAGGATGCATTCAGTCTTGTGGATGATGTATTTTATGATGAACATCCAACTGCACCCAAAGAGATAAAGTAAGTGTATTCTTTTTATAAGTAGTTTTGCATCAATCATTCAGTTCACAGAACAGGACAAACACTGTTGAGAGACATCAATTACGCAAATGAGAATAACCTCTCTCCTATTATGTGAGGAATTAAATGAAAACAGAAGATCTCTGTACAATTTTGATAAAGGATTTAGCTTTCAACTGTATTGATGTCTTTAGGTATCCGAGATTGGCTTATTTTGTTTCCCGTTTATTTCCTTCCAAGGGTGCGTCCTGAACTGGCCGGTGAAGGGAGTGCCCCAGGCTGGAGGAGGCGCGGTCCCCAGGCACTGCCCTCAACTCCCGGAGATGACTTTGTTGATATGCCAGATTTCGGATTGAGTCGGATTACGGATAAGGTATAAAAAAAAGAAAAACATTCATCCCTTCTTTCTTTGTGGGTTATTTGCTCGTAATTCTTCACATTAAAAAAAACCCAACAATTTTCAGTGTGGCTATTTCAGGAATTCGTCAAAAGTTGACAATATGGATTCTATATTTAATTTGTGCCCATTAAATCGTTGTCATTGAAGGTGATGCAAACAGCAATGCAAAGAGTTAAACGTCAATCTAGCATGGATATCATTGGGCAGCTAATGTGATTCTTTGCCTAAAGACAAAAACAAATTTCAGTGTTGCTATTTCAGGAATTCATCAAAAGCTGACAATATGACTTCTTTATTTAATCTGTGCTCTTTTAATCGTTGCCATTGCAGGTGATGCAAACAGCAATGCAAAGAGACAAACGTCAATTTGGCATGGGTATCATTGGACGGCTGACAAGGAGACGTTTTAGGAGTGCAGTGCTTACCAAAGATGTGAGGAAGCAGTTGAATAATCTGGATGATCACAGGTAATATAAAATGCTTGTTTGTCATCCTCTCGGTTCTTGGATTTCAGTTGCTAATGAGATTATGAAATCTATATCCAGTTTCTTGAAAATTTATCATGTGTGTCTTCTAAATGGCACGTCACTTTAGTATTTTTAGATATAAATCGCTAGAGAGCCTATTTGTTACACTTTCAAAGTCATACCAAACTAATTTATGGGAAAGCTACTCAACTATTTTCTATGAGAGGCCCTTACAACTTTATTTTCATGAACATGGCTAGATAAGGGGGACAATGTTTTTACCTCTTTTGTAGGGAACTGTTTGAAGAATTGAGCACAAACGATAAGTATCACCATTTCTGTTTCACTTTTTGAATTTGTTCGAATCTATAAATTAGGAGAAATGCTCTCAGTATTTAAATAGTTTCAATTTACAATGACACATTTTTAATTTGGTAAAAGTGAACTCTTATTCTTTTGTTGCCATAGGTATATACATATTACATCTTAAGAGCAACATCAGAATAAGTATATAATTGTTGTGATAAATGATACAATGATTTTCTGCTTTCAGGCCATATTTTACATATTGGGTGACCTTTGTTCAGATTGTGGTGTTCATTGTGTCAGTGGCTGTGTATGGCATTGCTCCAATTGGTGTTAGCACTTCTGAAGATTCTGCAGATGTGAGTAGCCGCAGCCATAATAAGAGTTATTTTTCCTGTGATTATCATTAGGCCTTTAATATAAGCATCTGTCGCTTTTATAATATCCCCCAAGTAATGCTCATTGCTATTATGATAGTTAACAGGTAACTTCTATTACATAAGTCATGCTATGTGCTGAGTCACTTAAAATAAATCACATTCAGACATAAAAAGATTAATTCTAATCTGTTTTGCAGAGTCGTCTTGTCTTCACTTTGATAAAGTGGTATAAAGTAATCAGAATTTCTGAATTTCATTGATACTGACTTAAAAGACAATTTACTCAATGTTATATAAATAATGATAGAGAAATTTTTTGTTTCTGAACATTTCATTTTAATTTAAGAGCTAAATCTTTCATGAAAATTTGTGCTTGATATCTTTGAAATAGGTGAGAATGCCAAATTTGGCCATTCAGAAGGAGACTCATATAGAAAGAGAAAATCTCTGGATTGGACCACGGCAGGTGTGTAAACTTTCCTTTCCCATGCTTCTGTTTCGTAGACTTACATTAATTCATTGTTCCTTCTGTGTCCAAGAAGGTTTAATACATCAGACAACATGTTTTACTGTTTGACTTAATGGCATGATTTTATTGAAAACCAATTTGTCAATCATGATTTCTTTGTATGCTCCAAATAGGAAATTTGTGTCAGCATATTTTGCAATTAAGTTCTTCAACACTTCTGAGGTTTCTATCACATTGTTAAACAAAAGTTTTGGCAAATGTCATCAATCTTCCATTTTTAAAAATTTATTACATTTTGCTACTTAATTTAATCTCTTAAAATCCATTTGACATTTATGATTTACAGGCAGATTTGATTCATTTGGGGGCAAAGTACTCACCTTGCATGAGAGTAGATGAAAATTTGAATAAGGCAATCGGATATGATGTTGCAGAGGAAAGGGATTCTGCTTGTTGCATAAGAAACGACGGATCTGGATGTGTGCAGACGGTGGAGTCAGGATGCAGTGTGAGTAGATGTCTTTGGATTACTGTTTAGCTATGATGGCTTTTGTCCTTCTTTAACAATTAGCAGAAGTTATTCATCATGTATTTTCAACCAATTTTAGTGTATTCCTCTGTTCTCTTTAAAATGGAAAGAATGTGAAAATTAAAAAATTGTTAGCAAATTTTTATTGCACATATAAGATGATAGGTCATTTTCATATTGCCTGCTTGCTTAAGGATTTTTCCCTTCACAGTATTCTATGTTAAAGACGCTGAAAGTCTGACTATTTAATGTAATAAGCATTTAGTACTTCTTTAAGGAGGAGAAATGAATTATGAAGGGATATCAGGCTCAAGGGATAAAGTCTATTTTTGTTACAGTGTAAATGGTGATAGGCTTTCTCAAAAAGGTAGTCATACAAAAAAAGCTTGTGTCCATCATATCTCGGCATAAACACAGGCGTGCTATATTTGATTGAATTAAACAAACTTTATTAAAAAAAACAACAACAAGATATCCATATTTCCTAATATATTCTGTACGCATCCATTTAATTATAAATGCAAATTTTTCTTGTAGAATATTTTGTCTCGCTGGGAAAAATGGTCGACTGACAATCCAGGGCCTCCCATGTCCAACTCCGGCCCTCCTGGTTCAAGCCCAGCAAGGATAAGTGGAACTGTGTGTGGTCAAGATCCCAGGTATGAAAATTCTCATCTTTTGATCTATAAGCTTGTTTGTTACTTCTTTGAAAAGTACCTTGCCCAACATTGCGGTGATTTCAGTAAATAGCCAGTGCCGATTAATGAAGATGTTTTCTTTCACTCTCTATGCAAAAGTAAAATGAGCTGTATATTGATCTCAAGTTGGAAAAGAAACGTTCATGAATTGCTGGCTGGTTTTTAAGTATTTCTTTCACTTGCAATGTGTTCTATTTGCAGGTACTGCAGTAACCCTTCCTCTACACCGCCATTTATATGGCCAAATGATATCACTAAATGGCCAGTGAGTATTTGGAAATTTCCTTCAGTAAAACTGAATTAATATGTCTTAGATGGGTACTCGTATCTGGGGGTTGCTAAAGCATTTAAGAAGAAGGAGGAGGGAATTTTTGTTCAGGAGGAGGGAATTTTTGTTCTTATTGTGATTTCTTTTTAGATTTTTATATAACGCTAAGATTAAATAATAAGACCTTTGAAATTTAGTTTTAAATCATCAACTACCTATGTCTCATGATGGTGATCATGATTGATTTCTAGTTTTGTGTGAATGTCATACTACAAGTGTGTTTTGACCTTGTATGTTTTCAAAGCACAAGAAATAACACTTTGAATATTGTGAAAAGTTGTGTTTGTCTTTTTACTAGTCTTACCAAATGTTACTCAAGTGGTTGTTTTTCTATGTTTTTGTCACTGCCTTTTTCTGTATGTTAAAATCCTGTAGGCCTATATGTATGAAGCATTTTGAGACATCTATTTCCACACCTTTACTTGCCTATAAATCAAAGAGTATGAAGGTCAACGTTTTGAGTATAGTACAACATGTGATGAAAGTTAAAGAAACGTTTGTTAAGAAAAAGAATTATGAATCTCTATAATCACCCTACGATCATGTCTACCCACCATAACTTTGATTCAGGCCTTGGATTTTCCTAAGATCATTCTTGAAATTTAACACCTAGAGGTGTTTGCCTTTTTACAACTTAATGTTTATAGGCTACTAGAGGATTTATCATAAGCCCTTTAAAACATTTGTCAAGTCTTCTTTTTTTTTTCTTTTTTTTTTTTTAAAGTTGTGTAAGGACACAGCAAGACCAAATCAGACTGCTGCAAGTTTGACAGATCAGCATATGAATTGTGAGCTTCTGGGCCGACCATGTTGCTTTGGCATTCAGGGTGAATGTATCATAACCACGAGGGAGCATTGTGATCTGAAGCGAGGTTTCTTCCACAGTGATGCGTTCCTATGTTCACAGGTAAAGAAATATGATTTTGATGATTTTGATAAAAGTATCATAGTGAAAGCTTATGAGCATCCCACTTCAAATTTAATTTTCTTTTTCATTTCCAAGTGCTGGATAGTTTTTATCTCCTATGTGAATTCAAGGCGGCAGTAGGAAGTTAAGTTATTACTGTTTCATGTGATTATATATGCTTGAAGATCCTATTCCCTACATTGTAGAGATCATGAAAGTAAAGAAAATTTTGCTGGTGATGAATTCTTCATTTTGAACTCAACACTGACTAACCGTTAAAGTGGTTCTAGTTTTCAATTGTTTCCACGATTGCTTTTATATTGAATATTATATTATACAAATTCAACACAAATAATTCTTGTCATCTTTCATTTCTTAAATTCATTCTTCATAGGTCTACTGTTTGGAGGAAATCTGTGGCATGATTCCTTTTGTGGACTCGGAGAGTCCAGATCAGTTTTATCGCCTTTGGACATCTCTCTTTCTTCATGGCGGGTAAGAGATTAGTCATGAAAGTATCTTAAGAGAAGGAACCAAACCTAAAGATACTGTGCATCAAAATCAATAAAGGGGCTAGCTATTTCTTCACAATTTGTATCGTAGAGTAAGGTACACAGCCATAAATCTTTGCAGAAATAAATTTATATACATTTTCATAATGTAAATAGTACTCACAGTTACTTTGTGATTAACTCACTTGAGTCGGATGCGCCACCCCTTGGCGCATTGTTGCTCTGTTTCCAGGGCTGGATGCGCCAGCCCTCGGCACATCGTAAGGGAATACGAAATAACTTCCGTATCAAAGATAGAGTTGTGAAATTTCTACACAGTATTATGCATTGTTATATCTGTTATGTGGAAAAGTTTCATTG
This sequence comes from Doris verrucosa, assembly GCA_031762655.1. Taxonomy (NCBI): domain Eukaryota; kingdom Metazoa; phylum Mollusca; class Gastropoda; order Nudibranchia; family Dorididae; genus Doris; species Doris verrucosa. The sequence continues at coordinate 1,659 of JAUEKT010319315.1, read as the reverse complement.
TAATATATCTATTGTACAAATTTTGGTGAATTTAAAAAAAAATACCCTTAAATCCCTAGACTCCAGCGTCAGAAATAATTATCGGGCCCCAGACTCAAGTGAGTTAAAAAAGGAAACATATTGTCTCTACCATTGCACTTTTCATGCTTGCTAGTGTTTGGTGAGTTTGCATTAAATTGTGAAGAGAAAATTATTCTTCCTCTTCAGGCTTATTATAATACAGTAGAGAATATGAAAAGAAGATATTGATATGGAGAAAATTTGGTTACTCAAATCTTTCCGTGTCATTGAAGTGTTGTTCCTCTGTGCAGATGATTGGCAGGCACTGCAATAGGTCTCTTATTTTCATTTGTTAATTTAAGTGTTTCCTCATAAGTCACCCTGAGAGGACCGCAAGGGGTTAAGAGTGGCAATAATAATAATAATAATAATAATAATAATAATAATAATAATAATAATAATAATAATAATAATAATAACATACATTAGTATTGCACATCTTCTCCCCCTCTAAAAGGAGGCTATATTATTCCGTACATTGTTTTAATAATATTTGAGTTATCTTGGGAGATCAAAGGGCACCGAGTTTTATGTTATGACTGTGCATCAAAATCAATCAAGGGGCTAGCTATTTCTTCACAATTTGTATCGTAGAGTAAGGTACATAGCCCTGCTTTCGTCACTGCAGTTAAAGACGATATAGTAAAGTCAAAAGGCCCTAAATAGTCTTTGCAGAGTCACTGTATACAAGCTCATCGAAGAGTCGAAAAAGGTTCCAGGGTGGATGGAGATAGGAGGGAAAGGAGGTGATGATTTGATAATTTGATGTGAGTTTTCACTTCTGTAGATTGTATATGATTCAATTTCTCCTTAGTGATGTTTGCATATTGCCATAATGTGTCTGATTTCATGCGAACCATACTTTACATGTCATAAGTCATTGTCTCGTATTCTAAAAATTGCTTCATCTCTATCTACAGATTGATTCATCTTTTCATAACCATCCTGTTTCAAATGTGGATAATGAGAGACTTTGAAAAATTGATGGGTGCCATCAGAATCAGCATCATCTATTTGGGATCGGGCATTGCTGGCAATCTTGCCAGCTGCACCTTTATTCCGTACCAGGTTGAGGTAAATACATCGCATTATCCCCCATAAACTCACCATTGGCTCGAAAATTTGTAAATTTATTTATAAAAAGAAGTAAAAACGTTTAGTAGATGTAAAGTCAGTTAGAGAAGCACCAAATTTCAGGGGAAAAAAATCACATTTGGTCTTTCTGCTGATTGAAGAATTCAAAGTTTTTGAGAGTGACTGATTCAATAAACAAAATTTCATCTCATTCCACTCTTCATAGTGCCTGAAGAAATATGTAATAATGATCACAAGATATTGGAAACAATACTTTAAGTAATGACAACATCAGAATCTATGGTCTATGCGACCAGGAGAAGCAGTAATAAATTATAAATGTTGGGAGGATAAAAAAAGGTCCCCATGGTGCAATGAGAATTTTACTCAAGATAAAAATAGATGTTCCCAAGGTTGAATATATTAATCAGGGAGAAATTTAAGTGTCATCAACATTATAGTATCAATTATGTGAGAGAACCTACCAGAGACTTTAAAATTGCCTTTGATATAATAATGACTACT
>JAUEKT010319204.1:0-10652 GCA_031762655.1 Doris verrucosa | reverse complement strand
AGCAACTTCTTTCCCTTTTCTGAACCTATCCTTCTTGCTTCCTCTTCACTCACCCTGAGATGACCGGTAATGGTTAATGGGGTAGATTTCAAATAAACAAACAAACAAACAAATTTCTATTGGTTTTTTGTTTGTTGTTTTTTTAATGCCAAGAATGAAAATCTCTCTCAGAAAACAATTAAAGCATTTTTATTTTTATTTCATGTGTGTGTGTTCTTTGTTTTCATATTTTTTTATTATTTTTTTTCTGTGAATATATTTTCTTATTTTCCTGAGTGATTTGTTTTGAGAGACAAGTAGGAAGAATATCAATGAAGTATCTGTTGCTTGTATTGCACTAAGTCGTCTTCTACTCGCGCGGCTTGGCATGAGGGGCTTTGACTGAAATTGTAGATATTATGCGAGGAATGGCTTCCTTTAAAGGTACGGTATAACCTTTATTCACAAAGAGATGCGACTTGAAGACTAGATGGGATTCAAGACTTGACTTGGAAGTCAGACATAAGACTTGACTTGGAGACCCAGACACAAAACTTTGCTTGAAGACAAAACGAAGAAATTGCTTGAAGACCAGACACCAGACTTTGCTTGAAGACAAAACACAGAAATTGCTTGAAGACCAGACACCAGACTTTGCTTGAAGACAAAACGCTGACATTGCTTGAAGACCAGACACCAGATTTTGCTTGGAGACTAGACTCCAGACTTTGCCTTAAGACCACAGACAGACAGACATGACTTGAAGACCAGACTCAAGGCTTTACTGGAAGATCAGATTCAAGACTTTTCCTGAAAACCAAACTCAAGACAGACATTACTGGAAGACATGACTTCAGGCTTTCCTTAAAGATGAAATTCAAGACTTTACCTTAAGACCACAGACAGACAGACAGTCAGACATGACTAGAAGACCAGACTCCAGGCTTTACTGGAAGACCAGAAGTGGACTGCCAGCAGAGAGAAGGCCATTGGGGGGACGTTGGATGGGCTGTGCCTCGGCCAAAGCCTTATGTTACTCTCTCCCTGACTGCTACATTGTGATATTTGTCCATATAGAGACACGCGTGTTTGCCCTTTGAGATTTCCTGCTGTTGATTGGAGAAAATTTGATCGATCTGCAAAATTTTGTCTTATTGTTAGAGGGGTTATCTTTTCCTTCATTTTTTCGTCCCATTTCGATTATCATGAAGAACTTTGTCTTTAACTTCCTCTGTACGACAAGCTAGCTTTTTTTTTTTAATTGTTTTTTTACTTCTATTAGACGACAGGTAAGACTGCTTCCTCAATGATCCTTGTCCAAGAAAAAACAACTGGAACTTTTTAGTGCTTTAATTTGTTTTAGAATCTGTTAAATTACTTTTATGACTGACCAGAAGGTGTACTTTCTTTCTTCTCTCTTTAATTATCTTAGGTTTTTTAAATTACGCTGTTTTCTATTTCTTTCACCCCTACATGATTTTTTTTCTTACTACTGACATTATGACATGTATATATTTCTAGGAGAATTTATTTCTGATTGTATATATATTGTATTTTGCATGATTATGGTAATTTTTAGTGTAGTGAAATGTTTTAAAATGTTCCTGGGAGTCGCATGCTGTTTTCTTTCATAGACTGTTTTTAGATCGGTGTTGATGCTGCAAGGTTCAGATGGGGATGGGGGTGTCAAACAGACCATTCAACTCTAGCATCAAACAAAACAGAAAACGCACCCAAAAAAAAATTGAAAGAGAAAAAAATTATATGAAAAATATCTTTCTTCTTTTTTTTTACTTTCATTGTAATGTTAAAAGGGTATGATATAATAGGAGACTGATCTTTTTAAATTTTAATGGAATTATGAACATGATCAAGTTTGCTTGTTTTTTTTGCTAAAGATGTCACATGAACAAACCCAAGTCTTTGATGAGAACATAATTCAATAAAAGTGAAATGCCTCTCAATACCCAAGTATTGTAGTATAAAAAAGGGAACAAAATGAAGAAAAAAAGGAAAAAAAATTAATTAAAAAAAAAAAAAAGAGAGAAGCTTTAGTTTTCTTTTTTCGTAATTCTATTTCTCTTTTCATGCATTCATTTTGATCACTGGAGTGTGTCAGTTTAAATAATGGTGTAGTATAAAACTATATATAACATAATATGTGAAAAATGAAAAAAACAACAAAAAAAACAGAAAATAAAAAATATATAAAAAAGAAAGATATAGATGGATAGATATTATACACTTGTGAATAAAATGAATAGATAAGTATTGACAAATTTTATCTCTGTAAATATTTTATCAAATTGTTGTTTTTTCATTGATATTTGTAAATAAAAGGTGTTTTAATGTATCATTATGACTGTAGCTTTGATGTTGGCCCGTCCCTGTTGCTGTCTTTTGTGTTTCATCCGTTGGCTCGGAAAATCTACAATAGTAAAGTCTGGCCCACAAGGTAGGCAACTTGAGTGTTTTGGCATCTGACAATTTTTGCCTCTTCAAGTTGTTTTCATGAAATCAAATTTTAATTTTTAGGCTATTTCCTATAAATGTTTTAGGAACTTGTATTAAACTTATTTTTTTCCCCAAGAAGCTTGTCAACACCAGGTTGTTGTTGCCAATGGATAACAAAATTGTTGTTGTGTTGTATACACAATGGAAAGATTTGATAGAGAGGGTTTTTTTGGGTTGCAGTGACGGAAGATGTAGGGCATGGTTTGATTTGGGTTGGTTTTGTGGGATGAGGAAGATGGAGATGGGTACAGGGAAAGTGTGAAAAAGGAAAGAAATTTGCAACATTCCAACAAGGGTTAAAACTGGAACTCCCTTCATAGGGCCAAAGCGTTTCTCGATCCCTGTAGAGCGCGATAGTTCAGGGCAATAAAATCACACACTGGACAGGACAGTAGTCAAACGCGGGTTTTACCGCCCAAGTTTTTCAACAAGCTTACGGCTGTTAGCGTGTTTGATGGAATCTTTTGGGATGAGTCAAAAATGTGTGTGAAGTTTGTTTGGGGACCGCATCTGTTGAGAATCGCTTGATGGGATTTGACCTTAAGTGCTTGTAGCCTAAAGTACAGCACCTAAGCCACCTGGCCACTGTCATTGTTCAGGAGTTTAGAAAGACAGAAGTGAAAAGCAGGCAAGTTTCTAATTCATGTGAGATGAATGCAAGTAGAGACGGAACTGTCATACTGAGACAAAATGACAACTTTGTATTGCACAAAGAGACAGTAATTGTTTTGTTTCCCATCTCAAAGAGCAGAGGACTGATTTTTGGAAGGATCCATTTTTCAACTTAGACCAGGTTTGGGTTTGCGTTTTCACAGCCTCTCATTTCCCCAGTCCAACACGAAGGGTGCATCTTGAACTTTAAAACTTTTGTTTTGGGGTGTGTTTTTTTTGTCTTGTTTTTAAGATTGTTGTGTCCATGCAAGAAATCCTTATCTCCAAAATTTGCAGAGAAAATATTTCACAACGTCTTTCTGAATATGAAGGGCTTGACCACAAGATGATATCTATAGTATTTTGTCATTGGGAGTGGGAGGAACCTGAAATTTTTGAGTAACCAAAAGCCAATCATTCTGTCAAAACGTGCACAGTCAAAGCTTTGTAGCTGTGAGTTGAAAGTGTGAGACACATTACATTTTGCAAACAATTTTGTTTATCAGATATGTTTCAAAAATGGCTTTTAACGCATTTTTCAGCCCAAATTTCGACACATGAATTAATGCATATTTTCTGGCCACGTAATCGTGGGTTGTTTGGTTTGGTGGTTGATGGGATTTTTCTCCTTTTTCTTTGTGCTGTTTCATCGTAGCTCAATCTTAGATGACCACACAGGGTGGCCATGGGAACCTTCACTTCTCCTCCGTAAGGACAACCAAATGCCATAATGCATAATGCTAACGAAAATCGCTGCACTGTGTTATATTTTCTCATCAAACTCGTGAATTCCCTGTGGCCTGGAACACATTGCCAGGGATAATGGATTGCTCTAAGGAAGAAGATCAGCGTTTTGCTTGTGTGACTTGTTTTGGTCATAAGTGAAGATAACAATTTCTTGCATGAAGGCGTCTATCTATTCTAAGACCCAAGTTCTGACAGAGACATAATGGCACACATTTCTCATTGTTACGCTTACAATGTGTAATGTATTCATCCAACCATTTGAAGCACATAACAATAATAATCTGATGGATTTGAGTTTCCATGTTTTGTTTTCTCTATCGTGTGTGGCTATGTTGCTAGTATCACATCTTTTGCGTAATATTATTCTTCATTATAATATAATATTAATATACAGGTTGGGCTAAATGGAAGGTTACAATAAACATTTGGACTTTTCACGTTTTTTTTCTTTTCGTTTGAAATGTTTTGTCCAGAATCGTTGTTTTGTGTTTAACGAAAGTTGCTGCCAATAGAAAAACTACACAGAGATGCAACTGTACAAATGCAGCCCTACTTTTAGCCCAGCCTGAATATAATAGTAATAACAATTTTATCTTGGTTGGTTGGCTTTTTAGATAAGATCGGGGAATAAATTCTTCATCCCAAGCAGAGTAAATGACATATATTTTAAAGTAAAAATTCTTGCTTTTATATTTCTCAGTCCATTTCCTTCAATGAATGAGCTCATCACGTAAATGTCACTTGTCTCTTTTCATTTCACCTTCTTTCCTTACTCCCCTCCCCTCCCCTCTCCTCATCTCCACCCTCTACCACGTCCATACCCCCCTCCCCTCCCCAAATCTGTTCTCTCATCAATTGTGTTATCAGCCTATCAAACTGATGATGAAATGTATAATGTGTTTTGTTACTGACTATTCTTTATTTCCGAAAGTGTGTTGTTTCATATTGTCAGGGTGTTTCCAATCACGAAACTTTCCATATCTGACCAAGTCCTTTTTTTCTTCCACTTGCACTCAGCAATGTCTTTCTCACTAATCTCATTCTTTCCGAACTGCTTCGACACGTTCACAGCCACTCAGTGATACAGCCATCCAACTGTATTGGATTTGCTACACTCCATCAATTCTTCTCTGTCCTTTTTTTGGCAAGTTTGAGTGCTCATATGCATCTGGGTAGATGTGTGTGCATGTTTGTGTGTGTGTGTGTGTGTGTGTGCAGACCTGCCACTTATCCAGATTTAACCAGGATATCCTGGTTTTTTATTAGACGTATAAAGCAGATATCCTGTTTTTTTTCACGTTTTTTGTAAAAATACTGGTTTTTTATCAGTTGAATTCTTCATTGTATTAGTTGATCCCGTTGTTTTCCCTCAAATACTGATTTTTTTGTATGGGCATCCTGATTTTTTCTTAAACCATAGTGGCAGGTCTGAATTGACCAATGGCTGTCCTCGTCAGATTATCAATGAAAGTGTCCGCCTATCCATGCTATAGATTGTGCACAATAAACAATCTAGCTACACCCAACATCACAACTTTTGATAGCTTTATACAATTCTGTGATGTCTGGTTGTAGTGTTCAGACTATAAAATGATAACAAGTCTACACAGTGGGGACATGCTCTGAATCACTTTCGCTCTATTTTCTCTGATAAAACTGACCCCTCACTCAAATCGATGGATGTCTGCATGAAGGCAATTTGATCTTTGATACTTTTTTGAAAACTTTAAGCAAGATGTGATGTTGACATCTGCTTACTGTATGTATATCGTTGATGTCTTTCTCTAAATACTACAATTTCATTCAGATTTCATCTTTGCATCAATCTAAACTATGGTGGTTGCAACAATCCTTTAAGGGCCAGAAAATTTTAAAAAGAAGAGATTGCAATATCTTGTGATGTCATTCAAATGTGAACGAAAGCAAGCTACTTCTTGGCCCTCTAAATTTGTTTTTTTAGAGTAACATATCGGTGAAAGTCACTAGTGTAGTTGTACGATTATAAAACAACACTGACAATATGCTTTCTTTTAATTTCCTTTTGCTTTGTATGACCACCTGTACATAATTTCTACATCTGAAATGAGCCGAAACGCCCTTTGATACTTTTATTACGGTTTTCGTTTTACTCATGTGTCTTTCTTTTATCAGTGAGGAGGATGAATTTGATACTCCAAGAATCCCCAAGGCGGCCCAGAAAGAAATCAAAGAGCAATTGATTAAAGACGGCTACGATCTTGACTTGGAGCCGGATGATGAAGATTTGGATCTGATTCCACCACGGCCGTTGAATGAGAGGTGTTCCTGTTGTAATGTGCACGTGGGTTGTTCAATTCAATAACTGAGTGTGACCTTATGAGCCTTAGCTAGTCATGTGTGTGTTTGGTGTCTTATCTTAGAAATGGTTCTTTGATGGTTGTATCTTGTTTGGTTGAAATAATGTTTATGGATGGCTCAGTTTGCTTAAACTTACAGGTGGTATTCAGTGATCTGTGTGTATTTTCCGATCAAGGTTTATTGTGTATAAGTAACTACTGTTCAATCTGTCAAGCTTTTTACATCAAATCAATTTTTTTAAGCTTTGATTTTTATGTTTTTATTGTCCTTTGATAAATTTTATCAAAATGGTTATGGAAACGATCAGTCTTTTTTTGTTGTTGTTTAAGACAGGATATAAACAGGCTTTTTCATTGTTGAAAATGTTTGGCTTTTGAATAAATTGAAAAAAAAAATCACAATGGAATTAATTGATATTCTCTTTGAAGAATGGTAAATTTTAAGTAGGCCTTTTTTTAATGGGAATAAGACATTTCCCTCTAATTATTGTATTGGCTCACATATAAATTATGAATAATTTCTTGCCGTCTTTATATTTATTTCAAGTGCTTTCACAAGGAGAAAATATTTGCATGTGATAGAAAAATGAAATTAGTCAAAGCTAAAGGAAATATTACACTTGAATTTGTGATTATTTATTTGAATTTCTTTTAGGGTTATTAGGATATCCAGGGTCTAAATTATGTATTTACTAAGGAGTTCCTTATCTGTCTATAGCATTTGTTCCCTTCGTAAAACATTCTCAATTTGATTTTAACCATCATACATCATCCTTTTAAAATTTTGTTAATTACATTACATCTTATTTTGACTTCAGATGATTGAGGTTATATGTCCACTGAGAGAAGTTTAACCTTCTCTACTCTACACTGATTGCAAGAAAATGCTACACAAATTTCCTCTAGTAATTAATACCTGTTAATGGTGATTAAAGTAACTTGATAATTTCCAAGTGCTTTCATTTACAAAGGCACATAGTGAAATTTACCCTAAGTGGGCACTCAGTCTTATTGCTCTGAGGTTACGATATGCATACTTTGATCAGGAGTCATTATGATGTATTGAGTGTGGAGTCTTTGTTTAAAGTATGTGTCATTGTGAGGAGAGGAAATAAATGTTAAAACATCTCAGTATTTACCAAATATCAGATGAATAATGAATTAATACAAATGTAAGATTCTTGTACCTGTCACCCACGTCCAAGGACTATAACAATGTAGATATCAGTTTTAATTTCTTCTAATCTACAAAGTGTAATCATAGATAATAAACTGCTATCATATATCAAAGGGTGCTATGATCAACAGTACATTTAGAAAGCACCAGAGAATATAGCAACTCAAGTTGCTTGCATGTATAGAAATGGGATTATTTCTTGCTTAAAACTTTTGCTTGGAGATGAGCTTCAAATATATCATATTAATTTTTTTTTTTAATGTCGTAAAAGAATGGTGTTATTAATAGAGTACATTTCACTAATTTCAGGTAGTCGTCTTTGCTATCTTTCTTTATAATACCTGAAAATGTTGCTTAAAAAAACTTTGATCTGGCTATAACGCTAAGGAGTTTTATCTTGTGACCGACTAGTCTACTTTATTTCAATATACAAGAATCAAAACAGATAATTAGATTCAAATGATCAATGCTGCTTTCTATCAATTATTTGAATCACTATCAATATTTTTCTGGGTTAGACCGCGGTCGACTTAGGAGTTATCTCTTTGATGTTGACAGTTATCTGATTAATGGGGTGAGTTATGATTTTTCCAATAGAATGCAATACCTACATTAGAATCACAACTTTGAAACATTTTAGCCAGATCAAGAAATGAGACATTCTCATAGGGATCCTACTTTACAGGCATTTGCTGGGAATCCAGCATGTTTTGTGGCTCCTGGTAAAAGTCTGACAGGATTCTTAAAAGGTAAAAGCTTGTCCCCTTTGTAAAAAAAGTCTGTTGATAATGGGTAATGTTGAAGGAGACGCAATGACTAGTATGATAACATTAATTATTTTCTCCTGAGAGACCATCCGGCTAATACACCAGTTAATTTTTTTTAGGTGTCCTAGTGACCCATTCCCAGATGTAGGCCTGATTTGTTTCTCCTCATTTATTACTTCATTTTGGGCATAATGATAATCAGAATTTTGTGCAATAGTTTAAGTTCCAATAACTTTTTCAATTGGTACACCTATCACAGTAAATAGTGTTATGTCATTAGCTGCACATTGCTTCTATGATGCCTTTTAACAGTGCAAATATGTTATCGACCAACTTTGTTCTTGGGACTCAATCTGTTTTAAAAATAATATTGTCTTTGCTTCCAGCATATTTTTATGAAATAAATCATAAAAAGATTAATAATGAGAGGATAAATATATTTCATGATTATATAGCATGCTATGTTTCATAAATAAATATAATGTAGTTTACCTTTACTTACCCATATGAAATATATTTGTCAGGCACCTCTATGCAGGCTTGTTGTCCATGTTGTTTTGAGTTTTCTGTCTGCTGAGAACATTTAAAATAACCTTAAAATCATATTGTCAGGGTTAATGCAAGAGTCTTATACACATTCCGTACAAACTTACTCTCTACAATAATGTAAGCTTTGTATAGCTATGTCCATGACATTCAAACTGCCCTTAATGTGTTCTTATATTTGCTTCTTTATAGAAGGGTGATGTTGCCCCCAGGGTTCCCACGACCTCCTTAAATTCAAGGAGTCGAAAACTCCTTGAATTTGGTTTCAAGGAAAAATCTCCTTGAAAACTCCTTTTTGACATGGTAGCATGAAATATTCTGCTTTTCGTCTCATGTTATGCTAGAAATTTGCCGCGAGAGTATTGAATATCCTCCTCAAATTCTGTTAAAATCTCAAAAATCTCCTCAAATCTCATAGAAATTTGTTCTGGGAAAGTGCTATGAGGCCTGATCTATAGTGTAAAATTAAATGTACTTGACATGACATATTATATGAGCAGGTTTCAATTGTTTTCCATTTGAGGTAAATGTTCTATTCATTTACAAGTAACAACTGTTTACCCAGCAATGTTATGATCTTTGATAGCTTTAGAATTAACCTTTTGTGATTGGTATATGAATATGTACCTCTTCTTCAGAATTGAATCATTCTTCATTACCATTTCTAAGTCCTAAGATATTTCTTAGTGATCAGGACTTGATATTGCGATCAAGATAAAATTTTCAAACAGAATTGGCTGGAAAAGTTTAAAAACCTTATCCTATATCCTTAGAGGGGTTTTTTGTTTTAAAAGTATTTTTGAAATAGACAGACTCCAATATCTGTTTGAGATATTGATAAATTTGATGTCCATCCCACAAGTCTGTTTGTGACGTAGTATTTCACACAAATTTATGACAAAATGTTGGGCTTTTCAATTCTGCTCATTCCTTACAATTTGCATTCGAATTCCAGTATTTTATGAATGTATGACCAGTTTTTAAATTTCTTTTCTTTTTTAAAGTTTACATTCCTTGATTCTGTAAATACCTTTCTCCTCTTCTTCCCTTCCCCTCCCCTTCCCCAATTTTTTACACCGTCTATGGTTATTTTGCTTTTTCTGGTGACTTTTCCACATATCTGCTGAAACGTGCAGATTAAGGTTATTTCTGTGATTTTTAGTTTTGATTCCTCTGGCCACAGGTATTTCCATGGCAATTCCTCATTTGTAAGAAATCGCCCACCTCCCACTGGGTGACTTTGAAGCAGTTTGTTGGGTGCCTAATTTCTGAGATTTCACAAAGCCAGCTGTTTGGTTTACACTCCCCAGGTGTTTAAGGCTGTCGGTATTTAAATCGAAACGATACCTCGTCATACTCTTTATATTATTGCGATAGCCAAAGTCTATTTTTAAACCTCTTTGATTAGGTAGAACATTTAGTGTAATTCATGTACATATTTGAAAGTCAAACTATTTGATGAGATTTAGATTAAAATCTAAAATTTTGGGTATTTAGATCTAAGATCTAGATCAAGAAAGGCTATCATTAAACTCACTTCCGCCTTCAGCTGCAACTAAGCAAAGTGGGCATTGACCACCACCTAAATATTAAAGGCTAAAAATCTAGAGCTGTTTTAACTTTTCTGACGGTCAACTATGTCCCCTCTTACAAATGCAATCTCTATGAACACTCATTGAAGATTAATTACTGGGTACTCATGTTAATATTTTTTTGTGTCTTTGCTCTGACACAATGTATCAGCTTTAGTATGTTGTATTCATTGTTGAGAAAAGTTCCTTCCTTTTTTATTCTTTCTCAGTAGGCCTATCACCACTGAATCATGCTGTTGATTGATTTTTTACCAGGTTGAAGAGCAGTCAAAGCATATTAACACGATTCTTGTTTTAGAAGGGGGGGTGGGGGGGGGGGGGGGGGGGGGGCGGGGTTCTAACC
>JAUEKT010319203.1:0-16067 GCA_031762655.1 Doris verrucosa | reverse complement strand
AAGTTTGTAATCGCAATCGAATAGGCCTACCAGTTCATTGTCGGTCTGTAGGCCAAATCGGTATCGTTACGGTAAAAATCTCGCTTCTGAACTACAATTTACAAGATCTTGAAATAGAAGCCGAATACGATCTGTGTTTGATATCCGTTAAGCTTTTCTAAAAATCGGGTATTTTTGACTGCTAGCAGTTCAGCAGTTGCGATTCAAGTTTGCGTCGTCCTTTCTATATTTCGCTTTTCCGCTTCGGATTTTCCTGGTTGATTTGTAGACGAAAATTCGGTGCTGAACCCGGAATGGCACTCAATCCGGAAAATTCTTTCTCGCCAAATCAATAACCCGGATTTCCGGGGCAGCCCCGGAAGAGTGACACCCATGATATGCCCAAATAGGAACCGAGCCAAGTCATTCAAACCTCTGATATGAACACCAGAGGTCAGATACGCCCCAAATTGGAACGGACCCATGTCATTTAAACCTCTGATAACAACACCAGAGGTCTGAATGATATGCCCAAGTTGGAACCGAGTCATGTCGTTCAAAACTCTGATATGAACACCAGAGGTCAGATACGTCCAAAATTGGAACAAAGTCGCGTCATTTAAACCTCTGATATGAACACCAGAGGTCTGATACGCCCCAACTTGGAACGGAGTCGTGTCGTTCAAAACTCTGACTGACATAGACACCAAAGGTCTGACATGCCCATATTGGAACTGAATCGCTGACATTTGTTGAGATCGGTGGATCGGTTCGATCCGGCGACCATTGAATTTAATTTCAAAGGCGGACGAAGGCGTTGCAGGGATGCCAACTACAGAGGAGCCAAAAGAGGGACATATGTGGACATTCGGAGAGACAAATGAAGAAAAAGAGAGACATACTGTACCAAATTTGCAGCAACAAATTTTGTCCATTATCGCAAATGGTGAAAACAAAGTGCTATGTGCAAAAAAAATCAAAACTTACTTAATGAAAAGTAAGTTCTTGAGGATAACTTGACTGAACTGCATGGATTTTTAAAAAAAACACAACCAGGTAAGTAAGGTTGAAAACAAACTAAATGGAGGGACAACTGATATTTAAGAGGGACAAGTGCCGTTTTTGAGTTAACTTGAGGGACTCTGACGTTGGGCTCTTACCGTGGCCCTCATGTGCATGCCGGGCATGTTCTTGCTCTGGATGGGCATGACCTGGCCGGCCCCGCTCATGCTGTTCATGCTCATGGCCGCTGCGGCCGCTGTGGGGTCCATGGCTGAGGCACCCATCATGACGGCGCTGTTGGAGGTGGGCAGGGAGGCCAGGCTCTGCTGGGACATCTGCTGGGACATGGGCTGCTGCTGGCCCACGCTGGACGTCTGCTGCTGCTGCTGTTGCTGTTGGGGCGTTGGTTGCTGTTGTTGTTGGGCCTGCTGCTGCTGCTGCATGGGCTGCTGTTGCTGCATACTGGTGCCTGAAGAAGAAGGATACGACGACAACGCAGAGATCGGTGTGCTTAATTACGTCAGAGGTTGTCGTGTTTACACAGTTTGCACTCTTTTTTTTTTCTTTTTTTTTTCAAAACAAAAATTAAAGACTACTTAAGGACCTCTTTAAGAGTGACAAAACCTGACTGACTGGTTTTAAGCATCAAAACCATGATTGTAATTTGTTATTCTTCCACTCCCACTCTGCCTTTCACAGTTAAGCTCAAGATGCCTTGTGTTCAATCAGAATGCAATTTCTTGTACTTCATGGTTCAAGTTTCCCTTTGTACAGGCTTTAGGTTTGGCTGAGACTGCTCAATGTAAGAATTCTTGAGGCTCTAAAATACAAATATTAAAGGCCTTTTTAAGGCCTTGATTTTGTTTTGACATTCAAGGACCTTTCAAGGTCGTGCATGAGCCCTGTGTTTATTATTTTGTCATTGAAATTTGCTCTGTAACTCATTTGTGCAGAGGCACAGGGTTTGAATCCCATACCCGACATTCATGTCTTTTCCTTGAACAAGAAAATTTACTTCAATTGCTTCACTCGACTCAGGCGTAAATGAGTACCAACAAGGGCTGGGGAGTAAAACCTGCGATAAGACTAGTGTCATGTCCAGAGGATGATCTTGTATCATGTCCGCTAAACGCTACAGAAACCAGGAAAAGCTTCAGCTCTTTGCATCTGTAAAAGCCTAGAAGGAATTTTACTTCATCTTACTTATTTCTGGACATCTCATGGCCAGTTAAGAGAAATGACAAGATGAAAATAAAAACAGATAGAAGGAAAGAAGCTCTGCAATGACACATCATTCTCTTAAGTTAACAGCAACATCAAAGGTATGCTTTTACATTGAACCCTTATTATTTGTAAGACGCTTAATGGACACCCTTTTCATTGCGATTTCACACCCCATCCTTTCACCCAAAGACACAAACTTCAAATGAGAAAAAAATAAATAAAATTCAGGCAAAGAAACTATGGCTTCGTTCATTGACTGCTTTCCTCATCACACAAAATCAAATTGACTCACTTAATTGTCCGGGAGTCGGAATTTTGAAAGCTTGACCATTTTTGTTTACTGCAACCTGATCTTTTATGTTGTTGGCCCCTGGTCCTTAAAAAGAAAAAGAAAAATTTCATGTAAAAAAAAAACATTCACAAACGTTAATTTTGCTGTTGTACATATAAAATACGCAAAAAAGATGAAAGCACAATATCAGACAAGCCATTGCGAATATGTACTATTACCTCTTAAAAGATAAACATTCCAAAAATAATTTCATCATATCTCTCCAAAGGACATATTTGAGGTTGAGAAAAATGTGGATCTTTCACATACCTGTTGAGTTTGCTTTTTTGTCTTCTTCAACTTTTGGGCTGAAAGACCGCTCTGAGGAAAAAAATAAAAAAGTGGACTGAAACGCAAACCCAGACAACTGTGAGTTTAGCTTGACAGTTTATTTGATAAAAAAAGCTTGAATGGGCATCTTCAATTCTAACAACAGCCTTCAATAAAGCAGTATGCAAACACAGTGGTCCCAACTTTACATCCCACCCCTTTGGAAATTTAAAAAAAAAGGTGATGTCAGCCAGAGGAGATTGATTACTAGGCATGAGGACTTGCTCATGGAAAAAAAAAAATCACTAGAAAAATTCACCTGGCCGAATTGAATGACGGTAAAGATGGCATTATGATCGTATTTATTTTCATAGAAGGATAAAAAGGCTTGATAGCTGTTGAACTAGAGCCTGTCGATCACACCAGAGATGATAGGCGGAGGGGGGTGAAAGGGTAGGTCTGATTAATGCCTGTTCCTGATGTAGTCTTTATCTAACCTTAACAAGCAAATCACATACAACATTTGAGCAAAGGGTAGAAGACTGGGGACCAACCTTGTAGATCTAGTTGAAAGCCTTTCAAGAGCACCATGTGATGAGGGTCAACAGCATAATGACCTTGAGAGTGGTTGTGGTAGGAATCTCCCGCACAGGCCTGAAGGTCAAACCAATGGCACAGAGTTGAATGAGTTTTCAGATTCTACAGCTAAGTCGCATATGTTATTCCAAGACGATTAAAATAAAGAATTCCAGAGGATACGTTGAATAAAAATACACAGTAACGCTATTACACATATCTGCAATGAGAAATAAGCATTTTACCAAGAAACTCTTTTGTGTTAAAATTTGAATTTCTTCGAATATAATGCTTATGACTGTGGGTGAAGTGTGACATTCAAAAATACTCTGTGTTAAAAAAATAGCCTGACAAATTCTTTATAAGCAAATTAGTAGCATGAGACAACAATAAAATAGAGAAGATGGACAAATTACCTCATTAAATAATTTCTGTAAAGCTGGAATTTTTCTTGGAGAGATGATTGACAGGTTGACCCCACGCTGAAGACAGGAAATAAAAAAATGAAATCATTGGTATGAATCTAAGCCTCATAACAATACATCTAAGGCTCATTTGGCTGTCAGGCCTGTAAATGGATGTTTGAAAAATTGTCTAAACTTTTGAAACATATGAAGAAAGATCAACCAGACAAACATATGAATTAACAAGCACACCACAGATATGCCACATCAAATATGTCTCTATGCTGGTTTGAATGCATGCCTAACACTAGCTCTATCCCTATAAAATAACCCTAACCTTATCCATAATTCAAGCAACTAGATCTAAATCTAAATATAACCCTGTGCTCCGACTATGGAAATCGTCCCCTCAATGAATTTGTCAAATGATGTCACTTCTTCCAACTTGACAGAAAATGTCCATTAATGTTTTGTTCCTCGTACCAACACCATTTAAATTTATATTTAACACCCTTGTCTAATGTTAGTAAGTCGCAACTGCAATCAAGAAATACTTTAAGGCATTTGAAGGATGAAATCATCTATTAAATGAATAGATTCAGAGCTCTAAACAAAAGTTGATGACCAAAATCACTGTGATCAAGTCTGGTCGTTTGAGCGAGACACCAATCATGGTAAAATAAGGAAAGAGAACTTCCGCTACAAATGAGCATTCAACTTTTCATTTCAAAACAGAAAAATATTTCCCATTTAACATTCCTACACACTTTCTGCCAAATACAAAGACAGTGTTGGGAGGAAGATTGTGAGTTGGAAAATACCGGTGACATGTTATTCGATCAATATTACTTACTTTTGTTTTGGAATTTAATAGTCCAGTACAACAGTTGTAAAACAATTTTCACATGTCAAAGGGAACTAAACAATAAAGAGCATACCACAGATGATGCCTTAGTAAGACTCTCTATGTGATTCATTAAAAAATATTTGAAGTTCCTGCACCAGACCTTCCCATGTTTCGGTGGTTGTCTCATGTTCCGTTGGCAAGTTTAATATATTGCCAATAGACAGTATAGTGCTATGGTAACAAATATTGCAGCTGATTCTTCTATGAGTATAATTTCATTGGATCTAGCTCTGGTTGTAGTTTGAACCATCTTGATTTCCTTCCCTTCTTTTCAACCAATAGGCCTGCAGAGATGCTGACTACAAAGGAACCAAAAAAGGGACAAGTTGTACTAAACTTGCAGCCATACCTTTTGCCCACTATTGCAAATGGTGAAAAGAAATAGTTACGTCCAACTTAATATAGAACTAAGTTAATGAAGAGTAAATTCTTTAAGAGAATCTGATTTAAATTGCATGGATCTAAAAAATAAATATATGGGGGAAATAAAGTTGAAAACAGACTAAATGGAGGGACAACTGAAATTGAGGGAAAAGTGCTGTTTTTAAGTTATTTGAGGGACAGTTGGCATCTCTAGCCCTGCAATAACATTCCAGAGGGGCCAAAAACATTCAAGGCATTTGCTACCTTTCCCATCATGGTGGCCAGCTGTTCACTGTTGAAGCCCCGGTAGTCTTGGCTTTCCTCGGCCACAATGTGGTACGGGGGCGAGTTGCAGATCAAAATGCAATGCCGCTGTGTTTGTTTGCTGGGGGAAAAAAAGTAGAAAAGCCAATTACATTCATCCTGCGAGGGAAATACATTCACTAGAAAAGTCTGAAAATTACTGACGCACTTTGAGCATTTTATAGTCTTTCTATGTCATAGACTCAAGAAAATGAATAATCAATGCCACGATGAATATTGATTTGGTGGCATACTCCTCTCAAAATGGTGGTGATTAGATTCTTTTTTCATGAAGTGATTCATTGCCTATGAAACATCAAAGTTCTTATTCATTGAGAAAACATTAGAAGAATGAGGACCCATCTTGACTGAAGGCCTTTTATCTGGGTGATGAGAATCAACAGAAATCTTTATGTTCTTTTTCATTCCGTAGAATGCAGTCATTGAGTAGATGAGTGAGTTTAAGTGTATTTCAATGATCAATGTATATTTAAATATTATTAATGCATGTCTCATGATATCCTCTTCAAAAGAAGATAAGTACAAGATGCATACCCACGTGCCAAATAGAAATCAAAACACCCTCGGCTCATGTTGCTTGCGGTGCATGTGCGAACAGCACTGCTGTCACAGCACTCAGTGCGAACATTTCATGCAATGGGAAAGTGATGACAACGGCTGAAATCACTTTCTAAGTTTTGTTATTAAATTTTCTAAACTAGGTGTCTTGTTTTGCTGGTGGTACTTAACTTTTTTTGAAGAGTACATATATGAATTTTCCTTCGATGAACGAGTTTATTTACAATACTGTTTCATGCTTATTAGAAATTTTTTGCTATTGTAAAAGTGACTGTGCATTTATCCTTGTAGATCCTTCAGCACTATACATAATGCGACTTACATTTTATTCATTTTGAACAAGAGCTTACCCCGAATATCTCAACTGCTTGATCTCATCCAAACACTGCAAGGCTGTGCTGAGGCCCTCAGATATGTGACTTCCCATCTGACCGGCACCACCCATAAATCTGAAGTTCAAACCGACACAGTTTTCATTCAACTCTTGGTCATGTCACCACAGGGTTAATTAAGATGAAAAAATAAAAAATCAATAATTTGATGGAAAGAAAACAAAGAAATAGAAGTGTCCGCCAACCATCGTATAATAATAATAATAATAATAATAATAATAATAATAATAATAATAATAATAATAATAATACAGCAGTGACCGGCTATGTGTCCGGTGGTCGGGAAGCAGCAAAAACGGCCACATGGCCGAAACGGACACATATTCGAAAGTCGATTTCCAAGCTGATTGGAAAGGTACATGGCCAAGACAGGTTGATAATATTAAGAGTGGAATGGAGAATGACTGCAAAAGGTTAAAGCACATTTCAGTGCATGTACCCACCAATCAGTAACCAAGTGATGCAAAGGCGGATATTATAGATCCATGATGATCACGCAGACTTGCATGCAATGAGGATGCTCAATGACTATAGTGAAGATGCTGTGCTTTTTCAATCTCTATGAAGATTTATATAAACTATGGACTGAATCTGAAACCAAGAAATTGCCAACCCCAAATTCTTTAGATAACCAGCTAGAAAATTGAGTTTAAACAAGATTAGATCTAGTAATGTGTAATGACAAAAAACATTTTAAACACCTGTCTCATTATTTACCTCCGCAACCAATCATGGCCATAAGACCACGTGTCACCAACGCCTTGAAAGAAAGACTTGACCAGTTATTATTGACACCTGGATGATGAAAGATAAAGCGTTCACAGGGTGGAGGAGAGGGTGGGGTGAAGGACGAGGCGGTCACTTAAGCCAAAGGGTGAGCATGTACACAGGTGATAACTGGATGGCTGCTTATTCCACCAGATGGCGTCATATGTACATCTGTATCCTAATACACTAGCGGAGGCACCGTGGCCTGCCTTGGGCATCGTGTATTTTCCTTGAACAAGAAAATTTACTTCAATTGCTTCACCCCACTCAGGTGTAACGAGTACATGGCCGTTAAAGACAGCCCTGTCTTTGTCTACAAAACTGTATCGCGCCTAACAGACTGCAAGTCTTGTCTTCTATGTTATGCGTTGCTGTTGGCTGGGGAAGTAAAAATGTGATTCTAAAGCGCCTAGGGACTAGGGTAATACTGCTAATAGGCGCTATATAAGTCGTCACTTTACTTTACTTTACTTTTAGCATTGGATATGTCCTGAAGGCGTCATACCCCCCATTTTGATCACCGCATTGGATTGGACAATACTATGCCTTATTCATCATCTTTCATGCATTAATTTCAACAGTTGTACAATGGTTCATTTGTTCCTTTGTATGTTTATTTTTGTGAGGATTCCTTTCAGAATTTTGTCCTGAGAATTGAAAAAAAAATTCCTGAATTCAGGAAAAATTATGAGAATGCCCATCTCTGAAGAAGGCAAGCACAGAAATAAAACTACTCACGGAATGTTATCAAAGGACTGGATGAGCTCATGGGTGCTGGTGGTGGGATACGTGCAATCCGACACCAACTCAGGAGCCGTGTCACCAGCCGCAAAGGTCACCAGGCAGTATAGGGTGCAATTGTACTAGAAAAATAGAAACATCCATGTAAAACAAAAGTGGTTATAAAGCAGACTTAAAAATATAAACTTGAAAATTAACAAGACAGTGAGCCAGTCTAAGAGTATGCAAGCCATTTTTCCCCATTATCAGTTTTAATGCTCTATATGTCATAATTAAATATGGTTCATTTCACAAAATTCCCAGGAAACCCAAAATAAAAGCATTGAAGAAGGCTATAAGGAAAAATGAAAAGTCCAGGATTTGGCTAGCATCTTGGAACTCTAAAACCCCAAGCAATCGTCCAGTTAGATTTTCTTGATGGTCTTCAAAAATGTTTTTAAAATATAATTCAAAAGCAAGTTTCTCTTATTTTCTGACAAGAAATCTTAAAACACATAAGGCATATGAGAAAATATAAAACAGGCATAATAATCACTTGGCAGGGACATATCTATGAAATAAGACTACTCACATCATGCCCTGTGTCTATCATACTTGGAGGGCCACCATTGAAATAGCTGAAAAGAGAAATGGTGTAGCTTGTATAATTCAAGTCAGACTATTACAAAATCTCCCAACCCCTCCCTTGAAATTAAAAAAAACCCACATTTGTTGGGATTTCTTTCTTTGGCAGACAAATGTGTAATATTTATTCTCTATAAGAATACATCAATTAAAATTAATTTCGTCCTTGAGATTTATATTTTCTTAGAACGGCAGTGGTAACTGTGCAGGTAACCTCCTTTGGCAATCTTACAAAAAACTTTCTGAAAACTACAAATCCTGACACCAGTGCTACGGTAGAAAGAATAAAGATACAAACACGACTATAATTTGAACCTACAGACAATTATCTTGCACAGTTTGCTCTTTACAATTGTAAGATATGTGTGTCTTCAACACACAGCCTTTAATGAAAGAATAACTTTTCTACAAAATAAATAAGAATCAAAAGCCTGTAAAGACGATATGCATAATCAATATGACAGAGGCCATAAGAAGGATCTGTCCCTCATTCGCTATTTCCTCAAGATGTCAAATCAATTTGACTGAAAATCTAGCAACAGCGTAATTTTATCCTTTGCATACAATAAAGATTTGAAAAAATTGTACATCTAAAAAAAAACATATTAAATTTTACAATTCAAAATAAAAGTAACTTACTTCAGTGTTGGCAGCAAGTAATTTGACTTGAGCTCATCCAGGTAAGGAACCAAATTTGCTGTTTTCTCAACAGCAAAAACGATATCATAGACTTGGTCTTCCTCTGACTCGTGCACAACAACCATGATGAAAGATGTCCAATCTCAGATTACAGCGTGGGCTTTTCAATAACAGATCACTAGCTTGAAACAATGGTGAACTATGGATGCCTGAAATAGGGAAAAGAAGAGAAAATCAATAAAATTTGCTTTCACATACTCTTTTTCCGTTTCCAGAATAAAAAGGCAAACAAAGGCTATTCAGTTCGATGAAAATCACAGAATGCCTATCCAATAAAACTCCAAAATCTGAATGTAAGAGAAGGAAAAACAACAAAACAATTGGTACTCTTGAGCAAAATATAAAATATTATTAATATTCATTACGAGATTTTAAAAAAAATTAAGAGAAGGATGGGAGGAGTAGAAGAGAGTAAGTTCTACTCAAACTATGAGACCGAAAAGACTGTCAGGTTTGTGTCACGACTCAAGTGGCCAGCTGACAGGTTTTAGATCTACATCACACAGAAACCCTCAGATAACACCAGTCATGTTCACACACATACTAAATCTAGCTCTATGTTTGTTCCCGAACCTAGTATTTCGACATGACAAACTTCAACCTCTTCTCAGCTGCAAGAATTCTTCGGAGTCTTAGACTAATAGACCCAACATGCACTTCTGGCGTTCCATGACTCTCCAATGAATCCCTGATGATTCATTGTCGTTGTATCCCTTGTAAAAGTATATCTACAGCCCTAAAAGATTGCCGGAAGAAATTCCAAGCTGGTGCCAATCCACAAAGTGTGTTCGCTATTGTTCTAGCACCCGGGACATTCTTCCCCGGATCCGCCCTAAACTAAAAATATCCGATGATTTATACATAATGTTAAAGTGTAGACAAATGGTACTGGGAGCCTATTAGTGGCTTCGGGATATATGGTATTTCTCCCGTTCAAATGTAAACAAATGGATCTCCAGACCTGCCACTATGTTTTAAGGAAAAAACAGGATACCCAGTCAAAAAAGTCAGTATTTGATGGAAAAAACCAGGATCAACTAATACAGTGAAGAATCTAATTCATAAAAAAACAGTATTTTTACAATAAATGTGAAAAAAAGCTTCATACGTCTAATAAAAAAACAGGATATCCTGATTAAATCAGGATGAGTGGCAGGTCTGATTAATTCAACTTGACCTTTTTAACTACGAGTGAAGACAACACTTTCGTTGGCTCGATGGGATGTATGACTTATTTATAATAGTTCTTGCAATAACTAGACAAATGCAGAGTGGATTGATTGATTTTGCAACCATAGGACTGTGTTTAAAGTTAAAACCCTGCCATGGCCAACTTTTCAACACCCCCACCCTCCCCACTTTATCGGGTAGGTGCATAGATTAAAAGATTCTTTTCCTCAAATCACCCTAGTTGTTACTTAAATCATACAGAGCCGTTTCAAGGTCTTGGAAACTAGAAAACAAATATTTTTGAATTTAGTGACAATCAAATATATAAACCATATCTATCCGTCTTCCCCTCCATGCAAAAAATAGAAAGAAAAAAGAAATGTTATGATTCATAATGAAAGCCCTGTCCTTCCCTCTCTGATTAACAAAAAAGTACATTAAAGACAAAAGTATAGATAATCTGGAGGTGTGGTGGCTGAGTGGTAAGGGCATCGAACTGCTGATCGAGAGGATAGGGTTCGAATCTCATCCGCAACCATTGTGTATTTTCCTTGAATAAGAAAATTTACTCCAATTGCTTCACTCGCCTTAGGTGTAAATGAGTACCAGCAAGAGCTGGTAAGTAAAACCTGCGATAGGCTAGCGTCCTATCTAGGGGATGATCTTGTATCCTCTGTTTTGCTAAACGCTACAGAAACCGGGATAAGTCCAGCTTTTCGGGTCTGTCAAGACGTAGAAGGAAATCTAATTTATAGATAATCAAAGTAACAAGCACCCACAACTAACACTGCCGTGAGACCCAATTCAATGCCAAACCTTTTTAGAATTGATGTCGGCCTGACTGCGGTTGACCACGCCTATGATGCCAAGTTTGACGGGAATCACCCTTCCACACAACACATCCATAGCATCTGTACCAGCATCCATCAAATCTAGTTTAGTTATCACAGCAAGAGTACGACGACCTGTGGAGGGAACATTAAGAAAAGAAGGCTTGGAGGGCTTGATAGCAAAATGAGATGTATCGGGGTTTTTTTCGTTTTGAGAATAACACATTCTTTTTATTACTAACAATCCGATCACCGTGACGGAAATATAATATACAAATTTCAAGTTGTAAAACATATAACATTTCACAAACAAAATTTGAAGTAAAATTCATGCAGTTCACATGGTTGAGCTATGAGGTATTTCAAAAGTGATATTTATTGAACTCTTCACTTATATGAAAAATTCCACAGTTTTGGGATCACTGTATACACACATCCCTTCTGCAAAGTCATGAATATGAACCCATTCTACCCCAGCCTTGCATAGCGGAATGTAGGTCACAGACCAGCTGTGCAGGAGGACTGCACACTCGCTGGACTAGCTGATTTTGACCATTTTTTAAATTTTCTCCCCCTACCCAATAGGAAGGCTTCTCATTGCCTCATTTTTATTTAGATCTCTATGAAATTTTCTGTTGTGCATAAGAACATACAGCAGAATACGTGTACGTACTATTTTTGTGACACTCTGAACAGTACTTTATTAAAAGTGCGCTGGAATGATATTTTACACAAAAAATGTCATTGTTGTTGTTGTTGCTATGGTAGATCTAACTTGTCGTCAATCGTCAGTCGTCTCTTTGGATTCTGATGAGCTAGATCAATGAAATTCTGAGTCATTACCCCTCAAAGCGTCAAGTCTATCACTGTCGAAGTCCTTATTAATCTCCCTTAACACATCTTGTGCTATAAGGTTGCCTGAAAAACTCACCTTTCTAAACAAAAGCGTAAAAACGATGAGAATCATGCAAATTTGACGCGAGTTTTGTTCATGGGCTCACACAAGAATGTAATACAGAAGCCACATGACTTGTCATAGTTTTGTATTTTTACCCTATTAGAGAGCTCTAACTCTAAATATAACCTATACTAGCCTATAGTGGTGTGCAAGAGTTATTTTGTGCTCGGTCTCTGAGTCAAGACAGGTATGTCTGAGTTATCTCATTTGCAGGCGGATAAATAGGCTGCGAGTAGCATTAATGGATGTTAAAAAAAATATTAAAAAGTCCTAAAATATCAATGAAAGCTTACCGTCTGAATCAAACTCTCTGGCCAATTTTATGGCCTCTGACGTGGCAAAATCAGTGTTGGCAGCAGTAACAGCCAAGATGACTGAGTTTGGGTTGGATATATAGTGAACACACAAGTCTTTGATCTGTGCTTCAATGTCAGTGGGCTGATCACCGACGGGAACTTTGGTCAAACCAGGGAGGTCCACCAGAGTCAGATTGACCACTCTGTGGGAGAATATCCTCAATACGATTGGTTCATGGCTGATGCCCTGGTAAAAAAAAAGAAGATATTGAAAAAAAAAATTAGTGCCTCTGACTCTCAGAATCAAAGAAAAGTAATTTAAATGGATCTTTCATGGGCAATCTTGAATCCATTGCTGGACAATAACACAATATGGAATTGGCTGGGGGCTTAACAAATAAAATGAGACAAGATAAAACAATAGGCATCCAACTGATAAGCGTCTTCAAAAACGTCCACAGGTGGTCTATGCTCGTTCGCAAGCGATGGGCCTAAATAAGTGTAAGTAATCATGTCTAAAAATGGACTTAAGAGATAAAATTGGACATAATATATAAGTTTAAATAATGTAATTACAATTTAAATATTGTCACTTAGAAGAATGTTTATTCTGCTTCATGTGAAATTTTCATTCATTTTGACAAGCGGAAAGTGGAAACTTAGTTTTGATGCTAATGATATGAAAATGAAAACAACTAAGGTATGATAAGAGTAACAAACATTATTGACAGCTAGAAGAAGTAAGGGTAACACAAATAGTAGGCCAGAAGCTCTTTTTGAAGGAACTTTTGAGCATTGGGTAAATTCCTCACCTTATTTGTCCCTGTCAATCTCTCTGTTTCATTTTCAATTTCTTTGCAGACCTCAGCAAAATCTGTGTAAACTTTGTTTTTGGTGTGGAGGAACTTGGCCCATTCTTTAACGCCTGGGACAGCTGTGATTATAGACAAAATTTATAATGTTACCACATTTCCCATTACAGCTACTTTAAAAAATATGATCATGTCTGCTTGTATGAATGCACTAACCCTGATCAGTTATTGTTGTTAAGTGCAAATTAGATATATTGATGTTAGCTGTTCTTTTTTAAAGTGACAAAGTGTAGTTACGATTTCTCCTGTATGTTTCTGAAGAGATTGAGAATAATTATATGGATAAGGAAACAAAGGCGATGTAACGTAAGCCTTTTATCATCAACCCCTTTGACTGTACCACCTACGTTGTATTGTACAGATATATATAATATATATGTAAGTTATCATAAAGCCAAACTTACTTCCATCCTCTTGATTGGCTTTGTTATCTTCAGATAGATGTAGTAGTTGCAGAACCAGTGGTCTTCTTGTTACAATCCCTGTACCTCTTGGCAAGAAGTCATGTCCGACCAGGGTTTCAATGACCGAACTTTTACCTGAGCTCTGCAACCAATTACAAAACATACATATTTCAAATGCTGACAAGCATATAAAAGAAGACAAGGGTGTAATGAAATTAGACATAATATCCCACAAAGCATGGTCTGACAGTAAAAGTAATCAAAAAGAAATTGTTTGAATTGAATTGGGACCTCCCACTATCATGGTATACCTTGCAGCATTGGGGGCTTTTTACTTAAATATCACTTTTACAACCAAAGCAGATTTCCTCCGCCAGAACTAAAATGAGTCATCTGACACTTTGAGTATCATTATTGTCGAAATCGAACTGTAAAAAAATTTGGATTACTGTGTATCAATATAATACTTTAGACATTATATTGAGTTATTGAGAAAAATAAGAACAGATACAGGAAGTTTTGAGTCACATGTTCAAGAGACAAAGAAGCAACTATTTGTCACGTACCAATGTTAAGTGAAGACAAGTACAGTTAAACTTGCTTTAACGGCTACCTTTACAAGATGGCCACCCGCCTACATATCTTTTCTTGTGCATGGTGGCTGCCAGTCTAATGTGGCCATAATCAGCTACTTCATGCTTCATAGCGGTCACAAACACATACACCAATCACATAAACAAATCTCACGACTCTTTCAAAAAAATAATTTCAGTAGAAAATCCGAAGGACATTAATCGCATGTAGATCTACATGATATGAAAAGAAATACATGAGAGATAGTGATTGAGTGGTAAGTCTGGTAAGAGTATCAGACTGCTGACAAAGAGATTCTAGGTTCGAACCTCATCCGACACCATCATATTTTCCTTGAATTGAGCAAGAAAATAATTCCAAATGCTTCGCCAAAGTCAGGTGTAGATGAGCATCCAGCTACAGACACAGAATGATCCTGTCAAAATGCTGGCATAACATGCCTTACAGGCAGCTCTACAGTGTCACAGTGGTGAGGGTTTGTCAGCAGTAAGATGACCTGTGAACTGTCTATCAACATGTGCATACACTGAATCTCCCATCGGTATGATATATTGGTCGGAGGTCGCGCACATCGTGGAATGCGGAATAATGTCAGACGTCAGCGTTAACCGCTTGATCGCACGCTCTTTTGCGGAGTGAGTCCGCAAAATGCGAAAGGGTAGGCATGTCAGCGTTGCCTTATTCTCCGTTCAAGCACATGCGCAGTGCCCACTGCCCCGCCTACGGCTTGAGGCAGACAATTATATTGTTTATTAGTCATCAGCGTTCGAAGGGAACACTCAAACTGTCGAACGGTTCGTCTTTTGTCTCTCTTCTTAAATCAGCACAGTCGTAATAATGTAATCACTTTTACAGGTAGTTGTGTGAAAAAAAGCCTAACTATTGCCTTCCACAATGAGTCAATCCACCGGGTGAGATTCCTATGTGTGTTTGGTGTTGACTTCAGAGGAAGATGACCTAAGCTTACGATGGAAGATTCCATGCATTTACAGAGAAAAATTTACTACAGAAAAAAAATTACATTCTTAATCTGCATCCTCTGAAGGCTTTGATAGGTTGTTTTGGCGCCATCTATGACAAAAAATGTGAGATTTCATGACCGAAACACCGTTTTCCCTCCAATCGAAGATCGGTTGTAGATCTACATTTGTACTATCACTTTGAGGCCTCGCATTTTACAACTACCCTCTCTCTTTATCTCTGGAAATGATATCAAAAATATATATACTGGCACTTTGGGACTGTAACAAATCCTGGGGGACACACGTCAGGCGGGCGAGTGTCATGCAACTGCACAGAAGCCTGGCAAAGAGGCATCTCCTGTCACCAATTCCTTTGTTTACAAATTTTGTGTGCAGTCTAGACTTAAAATTTTCAACTTAATCAAAAGGTCCCACTTTTAGCTACAATATACGCATAATTAATTGCCCAAGTTCTTCGTTGTTGTTATAATTGAGCTATGACAAGAGTTTTTAAACGGTCATTTTCAATTGCACATATATACTTTTTAAACTATGTAAGTCATAGACCTAAAATTTCTCTCTCGCACTCTGTCCCTTGACCTGAAGATCGTGGGGGAGACATGGTGGATGACTTCTTCGCCAGGGTACGCCAAGCAGGCCTGTCTTCCGCTATCCTAATGAGAGTGGGGCTGTCCAAACGTGTCCATTCTCTGACATTGTCCACCTAGCTCTTCGTCTGTCAACCACGCTTACGTCTACCTTCCAGTGTTCCTTGCAGCACTGTCTTAGGAATGCCACTGTGACGGGTGACGTGTCCAA
>JAUEKT010319092.1:0-10658 GCA_031762655.1 Doris verrucosa | reverse complement strand
TCATCATCATCATCATCATCATCATCATCATCATCATCATCATCATCATCATCATTATTGTTATTTTTGTTATCATTATTTTTGTTATTATTACCATCATTATATGTTTTTCCATTATATCAGTCTTTCCAGTATCGGTATTGTCATTATCATTTTACTATTACCATTACCATGAACAAGAAAAAGGTGATTTTAATGTACACTTAGAAGAGAATTTACTTTGACACAAAAATGCTAATAAAGAATAGAGAACAATAGATAGAGGATAAAAAAGCTTTCTTATAAAGGGGCAGATTAGAAACAAGTCCAATATGAAAAATATAATATACCCTGCATTCCAAGCTCTGTCAAAGTTGGGAATCAATAAAATCAAAGTTAAAAAAATATTGTTGTTCATGTGATATCATTTCTAAGGTCATAAATTACAATAATAAAGCTAACTCCTTTCTTTAAAAAAAAGTAATTAAAGGAGGTGTTGGTCTCATAAGTTTAATCTTCTAATATGACACATACATAACTTTATTTACCAAAGTATGAGATCAGTACCATACTTAACTCCTCTAAAAGCCTTTATTCATTACTTTGAGCTTGATGATACTCCAACAGTGTGTTTAAAAATATTTTTTCTTTTAAGTATAATGAAAATAAAAAGATGAAAGTCAAAGATAGACACACAAGAGAGCTTTCTATTTGCTTACGTGAAATTTAACTCGTTGAATAAAAGAGAGAGAAATAGCATATCAAGTACGTAGGGCTGACAAGAGTGTGGCCCCTCACACTTCAAGGGGCAAAGCCTTCTTTAATCAATGCTCTTCTTGTGGACAAATCTTAATAAAAAGAAAGATTAAAATTTAACTCAGGACAAAACCTTATCTGTGCACTCAAAAGTTACATGCGCCTTTACCTGTGCCTAAATACGGTGCAATGTTAAAATCACGTTTTGTGCACTTCACTCATCAAAGTTACCATATTACAACCCATATGAAATAGGGAAGTGATATTTGTATGATTGGTGAGTGGAAAAAATCTTTGTGTTGGTATATTGCATCATTTAATATTTAGTGACCTCATAGAATCATTGAAACTGATTCAGTTTTTTCTTATTCTCATGCTATCAATGCCATCATCCGTTAACGCTTAAATGCTGAATGATATCTGAAATTCCAAACTTTCCTTCAAGTATATAAAAAACACAAAACAATGAACTTGGTAGTCAATTCTTTTGTGGAAGTTTGTCAATAGCTGTTGTACAAAGGAAACTCAAAAGTCAGGAGACTTAAAGCATTGTTTTTTTTTTTTTAAATTAAAAAAAACTTTTTACTTTTTATTCCTACAATTTCAATACTTACGAGAAAGAAAAAAAAGTAATATGTCATAAAAAAAGGAAAGCAAATCTCCTTCTCCGCGATTTCTTCTCCCTCCCAATTTCCCACCTCAAAAAATGGGATATATTTAATCTCTTTATGAAGATTCTATCATAACGCCAAGAAAACTTGATCAAGAAAGATAGCATTATAATGAAGATCTGTATTTCAGACTCCACCGTTGTTAAGGTATGAAAAGTATTGATAATTTTATAAAAAGGTAACATAAATTCTCTTCCACAGCTAAAACTTTCATCTAAACCCTGTTTCTCATGTGCTTACAGTCACCAGAAATTTTAAAAACATGAGAAAAGTAGAATTCATTACCCTTACCAGCTTATGAGTTCAGGTTTTTGGTACAAACAGCATGTATAAGACATACCCGCCAATACAATTATAATTTTCCTTATTCAAGTACATTCATTGTGTTCTTGACCATTTTAATGCACAATTATTCTCTCGTAAATGAGTTTTCTTTACAAAAATTACAAAGTGACTGAGTTTCTAATGTTTAGAGAGTAGATCTGATGATGGGCTTAATAAGTGTTATTTTAGAAAAAAAAAAAAAAGAACAGCTCAAGCAGGAAATCTTATGACGAATGTGCGTGGTCATGGACGACAACTGGACACAGTAGTCTTCTCAGGTTTTGATGACATTACGAGTTATAACAACCAAGTGTGTTAATGAACAATGCTGTAACAGAATCTCCTAAACGCTGCAAAGTCGGCGTAATTTAGGGTTGGATTCTAAGAACATAAATATATTTCCTGCAGTATAATGTTACAGTAAAGTAACATGGTAAACTTTTGTTAGAATGCAATTTTGGCAATGCCCAGCAGATAAGACGCAGACAAAGACTACGTCACTAGCTTACAATGAGCTCCAGGGTCGAGTGATCAACGGCTGCGTGGTCCAGGGGCACATGGTCACCAGCATCCAGCATTGCAGGCTCTGTTCCCTGAGGAAAGCAAAGTGGGGATACAAATAAGAAAGAAAAATGTGGAGGCATGATTTCCTGTCTCTCAATTATAAAGAGAGAAAAAATGACATCAAATTACACAGCAAATATCACAATGAGAGTTTTTGTGCGACAAATAATTGTCATCTCATAAATCAGAACAAAAAGATTTTAAAAAGAAAGAGGGAAGGAAAGAAATATGACTAAAAATCCTGGACATAATCATGTTACCCCACTTTAAAGCATAACTAAGAGGAACTAACTATATGTAATATTGTGTGTGATATGGATGTTGCTGAGACTAAGACAACGAACAGATGGACGAAAGAAATCAATAAGTCAGTTTCAGGGTTGCCATTTTATTAGCTTTTTCTACCGAGTCTACTTCCGTGCTTAGGGTTTTTTTTTAAAGTATAAACAGACACGAAGAGGTTACTCTAAATTACGAAAATAAACATTTAGAGACACTACAATCCTCCCAACTTTAGATTATTGACCAGGTAATTAATGTGATCATAAATAAAATATCATTTTCTGTTATTGGCACCAGATAAGTAACAATGTTCTATTAACGTCAGATGTCTTAAGAGAATTGAAAAGTTATGGGGGTTGTTTAACTTCAAAATACATGGTAAATGTTCAATTAAACAGACTGATCTTAGTCTTTACAAGATAAATCAATAAAGTAACACATAATAACCGTTCTTCAAATCTCAGGGTTCTTGAACTTGAAGGCATTCATCAAACTATGTCATACTGGTGACAGGATTGTCAATTTATGTCACATTGTCTTGAATCACTTAAACTTAAACATGAGGCTTATACTCTAATGTGGGTAATCATTAAGTAAAAGTAACAAAGTAACTAAAAGGTCATGTATTGAAGTTTTCTGTAACCCTGAAGAAATGTCTTTCAAAATGTCCTTCGATCATTGTCTTTGATCACGGTTTACAATGGTATTAAAGTAAAGTCACAAATTAATTAACATAATCAATATTAAAAAGTGTATTTGTTTTACTAATTCTAGGTCAATTCCTAATGAATTGTGCATAGGCTAGAGAATCTTGCCATAGGGGCATTATCTTTAGTGTCTACTATGTTTCTAGTGAGTGTGTGATTTTGTTGTGGCCACTGCACTACCCTTTTCATGAACATGCCTAATAGGAGTATTTGTTGGGTTTTTTAACAACGCGGCCACTAGCGGTAGTGTATGGTGTATTTGTGTGAGGAACCCTCCTGAGGCGTGGAGGTTCCGCAGGCAAAGCATGTCGCTTAAGATCCTGCTTTTTCGGTGAACATGAGAGCTCGACCGATGTCGTTGGTTCATTGTTTTGAAGTTGAAGTTGAAGCTGGTTCGTGTCGACTTGGTCTGGAACTTGGTCATCTATCTGTGATTCGGTATCACTCTCTGGATCTTCTGAGTGAGAGCGTTCTGGGATTTTCTTGAAGTGTGAGCTGTTTCTTGTTCTTGTTTTGGTTCCTCTGGATGCGGAAATCATAGAACCGTTCTTGTGTGTTACAGTGTATGGTGCTGGTTCAAACAAAGGAGTTTGTTTGTTAACTTTGTTTTGCTTAACCATAACAGTGTCTCCAATGTTAATATTTGCCTCCTTGCTGTGTTTGTTAAGATCAGCAGCATATTTCATCTTTTCCTTTTGAAGAGTGTCTGTGGCCTTTGTGAGGTCATAAAGCGGTTGTAGGCCAGGCAGAGTGGTTTTGTAAGATGGAAGTTTTGATGTGGTGTGTCTACCGAACATCAAAAATGCTGGAGGAGTGTTTGTTGTTGAGTGTGGGGTTTGGCGATAGTTGCGTAAGAAACTGTAAAGCTCTTGTTTGAAGCTTTTATTCTCAATGTGTGCTGTTTTGAGAATTTTTCCGATGTTTTTCATGAATCGTTCACATATGCCATTTGCTTGAGGCCATAGAGGTGTGATTTTGCGATGTGTGAATCCTTGGCTTCTTGCAAAGGCACTGAAGTCTTGGCTGTTAAAGGGCGGGCCATTGTCAGAACGAACAATGTTAGGAATACCATATTCAGAGAATATTTTGTCCAAAATAGGAATCGTGCATTTTGCTGACGTTGACGATGTGAATTCAACAATGGGGAATCTGGAAAAGTCGTCGACCACGACAAGGAGGTAGTCTCCTTTTGGAGTAGGACCATAGAAGTCTACACTGACTTCCAGCCATGGGGCATCGGGACATGGTGACATTTTCAGAGGTTCAGGTTTGTTTGCTGGTGTACAACTTTGACATGGTATACAGTTTTTTATTTTGTCCTCTACCATTGTGTCTATTCCCGGGAAGTAGATTTTTTCTCTAAGTAGTTGTTTTGATTTAACAATTCCTAGGTGTCCTTCGTGGGCCAATTCTACGCATCTGTCCTGAAGGCTTTTTGGAATTACTAACTGACTGTTTTTTAGTAGAAGGTTTCCATCAGCGTTTGTTGAGAGATTGTTCTTTTGTTTTTCTAGTATTTTGAACGTGTCTTTGTCAAAGTGTAGGACGTCGTCGCTTGCTTTGTTGTATGTGTGCCATTTGTTGTGACGTAAACAACTAATCACAAATTGCATTGTTGGGTCATTTTGAGTTTCTTCTTTGATTTCCTCTAGTGTGAGGGATTTTGGTACTGTCTTTTGTGCGATGAACTTGATGTATTCTTCTGCGACTTTTTCTTGTCGGCTTGTTTGAAATGTTGTTTCACCAGGATGTCGGGAAATATAGTCTGACGGGTTGTCTTGACCTGGTTTATGTTGAATGTGAAAGGAGTACGGTTGCATCCTTAGTAACCATCTTTCAATCCTTGCAGATGGGCTTGCTTTGGGCTTTGAGAAGATCGGCACCAAAGGTTTGTGATCAGTGACTATAGTGAATTTAGTTCCATAGAGGTAGAGATGGGCATGCTCTGTTGCCCACACGATGGCTAAAGCTTCTCGTTCTATTTGGCTGTATCTCTGTTCTGTTGGAGTGAGTGCACGACTCGCGTATGCAATCACTTTTGCATCATTGTTTTTGTCTCTTTGTACCAGAAGTGATCCCAATCCAACTGGGCTTGCATCTACAATGAGTTCATTTTTCAGGTTTGGGTTGAAATAGGCAATGTTATCAATGAGAGAGTTTTTAATGCTGTTGAAGGAGTGTTCTTCCTTTTCTGTCCATTGCCATTCCTTATCTTTGTGTGTCAGGGATCTCAGAGGTTCTGAAATTGTGGCAAAGTTGGGGATAAATCTTGCAACATAATTTGCCATTCCAAGAAAACTGCGTACTTCTTTGGCATTTTCTGGTGGATTTGCTTCTTTCAGGGCTGAAGTTTTCTCAGGGTCTGGGCTTATCCCGTCTTTCGAGAAGATGTAACCATGGTACTTGAGGTGAGTTTTGTTGAAAGTGCATTTATCAACGTTGGCAGTGAGATTGTATTCTTTTAGCCTGTTGAGGACTCTGTGGAGGTTTTTATTGTGGTCTTTTACTGCGTCATCAAAATTTCCTGTTTCAGATTTTCCGTAGATAACAATGTCATCACTGATGTTTTTGGCATTGAGTCCTTGTATGACGTTGGACACATGATGTTGAAAAATTTCTGAGGCACTGTTAATGCCAAAGTGTAGTCTGTTATACTGATATATTCCAGCGTGTGTGCTGAAAGTGGTTATGTATTTGGAATCCTCATCGAGCTCAAGTTGATGATATCCATTCTTGAGGTCTATTTTACTGAATAGCATAGCACCATTTAAATCGGTGACCAGATCATCCAAGGTTGGTGTGATGTGTCTTTCTCTTTGAATTGCTTGGTTAGCACACCTGTTGTCCACGCAGATTCTTATTTCATCTTTGGCTTTTGGGACGACTACAATAGGTGAGATCCAGGGTGTTGGACCTTGGGCTTTACGAATGATCTCTAGATCTTCCAGGCGTTTCAGTTCTCTTTCAACCTTTTTCCTTGAATGGAATGGTATTCTTCGGTGAGGTTGTGCAATAGGTTTTACAGACTTGTCAATGTGAAGGGCTATCTTGACATTTTTCATTTTCCCTATGTTGCCATTGAAGACAGTTGGATATTCTCTTTTTAGCTTGTCATTTGTGGTTTCACATTTTTTGACTACGTGTATCAGGCCTAGTGACTGAGCAGTCATAAGTGAGAGTAAACATCCATGGCTACCAGGAAGGATGTGAAAGTCGGTAACACAGGATTTGTCTGTTTTTGAAGATGCGATTCTTCCTCGGAATTTTCCAAGTGTTTTTAGAGGTTCATCGGATCCATAAGTGTAGATTCTTGAGTTATCTGTTTGTAACTTGGGTCTTTTGTACAAGTGAGAGAATGTTTTTGAGTCAATTATATTGATACTTGCACCAGTGTCAATTGTGAAATTTACAGTATGGGGGAATTCAGTTCCAACGATGAGTTTAATTTTCAGATCATCATTAGATTTAGTTTTGAGTTGATATACATAATCTGAGTCAGATGAATTTTCATTTGTCACTTCTTCTGGCTGGTCTGTCATGACTTGATTGACTGAACGTTTTCCTGTGAATTTGTTTCTTCGTCCAGGCTTTTGATTGATGAAGTGCTTAGATCTGCAGACTCGGCTGAAGTGTCCTTGCTTATGACATGAACTGCAAGTTTTGTCTTTTGCGGGGCATACCGTTCTGTGAGGATAGTCATAGCCGCAGTTTCTACATTTTGTTTGGGTTGATTTTGGATTCCCGAAACTCTGTGTGTATCGCTTTGCTGGGTTGGAGTGCTTGGATTCCTGTTGTTTAGATTTGGGTTTGTAATTAAGACTCATTTTGTTTACTTGTTTTTCCATCCCCTCTGCTTGAAAGCAACTGTTTTCTAGTGATCGTCCTTCTTTAAGGAGTTCTGTCAGAGTTAGCTTTGGGTCTCGCAGTGCTCGTCTTCGGAGTTTGCCGGAAGAGCATCCTTGAATTATTTGTGTTTTTAATTCACTTTCGATGTCTGGGAGTTCGCAGAGTTTCGCTTGGAGACGTAATCTCTGGTGGTAGGTATCCAGTGATTCTCCCGTGGTTTGAGTCATTTGACGAAATTTGTAGATTTCGTATTCTCTGTTCTTCTGAGGTTTGAAGTGTTCTTTAAAGGCAGAGACGATTTCGTCAAAAGTTGTGCCGGTATCAGGTAGACTGTCGTGAAGCTCGAAAACTTCTTCTCCACCATAATGGAGAAAGAGTGCTCTTTTTCTGTTGTCATTAGTAATATCAAGAGCAACAAGTAAGTTCTGGAACCTATCCAGCCATTTTTGGAAGCGAATAGCAACCGATGTAAGGTCTGAGCTTATGTCAAACTTGGGGAAGGGCGGCAGGGATGTGATTGAAGATGTTGCCATACCGTTTAGATAGCTGAGCATGTACGTTTGTCAGAATCTATGATTGGGTTGGCTTAATAGCGTGACTGGAGCAAGTGTGGCAACGCCTAGATCTAATCTAGATCGAGTGTGGTAGCCTAGAGATCTGTGTGAACGAAGGCTGAGGCTTGAAAATTTTAGCTGGACTGAGGCTTAGCACTTTGTAAGTCAGCCTGCTAGATTCTAGATCTAGATCTATCTAAGATTGGTTTGACGAAGCGCTTTGTAAGTCAGTCTAGGATCTAGTCTAAATTCAAACCTTGTTGGATTCGAAGTTTCTCGTCGCCATTGTAATATTGTGTGTGATATGGATGTTGCTGAGACTAAGACAACGAACAGATGGACGAAAGAAATCAACAAGTCAGTTTCAGGGTTGCCATTTTATTAGCTTTTTCTACAGAGTCTACTTCCGTGCTTAGGTTTTTTTTTTAAAGTATAAACAGACACGAAGAGGTTACTCTAAATTACGAAAATAAACATTTAGAGACACTACAGAAAGCAAACTTTTAACCATCTGGTATTCAATCCACCACATTATTCTTTACAGTTGGACAACTTGTCTCTGAGATGTCCCTTGTGCCGTTACGTTCTTAGAGGAACTTGTTAACTACAATCTACAGGAAATATCATCAACACCATTACCTTGTCATCCTAAACCAGACCACGAACAACATACTTCCACTTGCCCCTGTCCCATGTATATAATAATATACGATTAGTACTACGTCTTTCCATAAATGACCTCCTCCATTTAGATTATCTTCCATTGACTTTCTCCAAGGTGATCGTAGCCTGCCCTTGATCTTGTGGGTTCCACTGAAGACCCTGTCTTGCTGTGCTGCTCCGATGTTTTCTGAGGGTGTAAGGAAAGGAAATATCCTGTCACATGTGCAGAAATGTGAAACCTATAACTAACTGATGTTGTCATTTGGGTCACCAGGTTACTAAGGTGGGGAGCGGAGGGGGTGATCTTTATAGTACCAGTGTCTCTGATAGTACGTTTAAAGGGAATCGAGGTGGTTTCGAGTATTAGAGATAGTCTATAGCTTAGATGCCTGATATCAGATTTAGATCAAAGAAGAACGGATTGAGGAGTGGACTGAGTTAAAGTTGATTTACAAATTACAATTGATCAAACGGAAATAGATTAACCCGTATGAAGCGTGGACGGTAAACAACTATGATGAAACGAATAAAAGCGAATTGAAATATTTAATATTCCACATTTTTCGTTGTAAAACGTCCTTAGGGCTGTTTTTAACTTGGATCAAAAATTCGAAATTGAATCCGTCTCATAGGTTGTGGAACAACTCAAACGTGTTGAATGAATTAAAAAAAATTATTTTAAATTCTTTTTCAAACGTTTATTAGGGCTTTGAACAAAAACTCTCGAACTGAATATACCTTATTAGAATGTTGAATCTTGATAATAAAAAGCCAACCCCCCACACCCCCCCCCCCTCCAAACTAAAAAAAAAGCGAACCCAAGACAAATAAACAAAACAAGCAACCTTTCTCCAATAACAATACCTCCCCCCTCCCCCCAAAAAACAACAACAACAACAAAAAAACCCCAACAAAAGCAAACAAACAACAATAACATAAACCGAACAAGTCTTGGACATATAAAAGAAAATCGTGAAGTAAATGGGATTTCACCTTGTACATCGATACCCATCGTCCATTCATGGAAAGCAAGTCTTCAGCCATTTGGGGATTCGTGCCCGGCCTTCGGGATTCACGCCGCTCTAATTGTTTTTTGATAGCTCGATAAATTTCCTCAATAATAGCAAAAATAATAAATACTTTTGATAATAGGGAGCGTTTGTAGCTGAAAGACAGAAAGATGAAGTATACATTAATGATATAGGCCCCCTAAATTCTTTTTCTCATTCTGCAGTCGCTCCTCCTTCTCCCCATTCCCCCTCCTCCTCCTCCCCCCCTCTTCTTACTTATTTTCTTTTTCTTCTTCTCTCTCATTCTCCTTCTTTTTCTCTCCTTCCTTCCTCGTCCAAAAAAATCCGCAAAAGGCCTGTGATAACCAGACAAGCAGAATTAGAAAAAAAGGGTCCATTATAGGGAAGAAGACAAAAGAAAACAAGGAATTTTCGGACGGCCCACCCTTTTTCAGCCAGTTCCACTTTATCTATAGATATACGTCATGTTGTTAGCCTGCTCTGTTTTATTTATTGTTTATACATTATTGTTTCTTTGTAGCTGAAGAAGGGTGGACCGCCTGAAAACTCCTTGGTTTGTTTTGTCTTCTTCCCTATAGGCCTTTTTCTTATTCTGCTCTCCTTCCCCTTCATGTTCTTCTCCTTTTCTTACTCCTTCAATTTTAGTAATACTTTTATGATCCTGTTGATATGTTATAATGCTGGTAAATTTTACACAGGAAATGATAATAGTGTACTATCTAGTCTACATCGTGTTAAAACATCGAGTGTGCGTCTTGCTCCTCAACGCCAAAAACGTCATGTTCGGTGTTTGTCGGTTGTCTGTGAACTCTTCTTCGTAATCAGCGGAAAAAACAACATCACGTCAGCCTAGCGGGAACTAAGAAAATAGGCTAGGCTATCGTTGTTTTGATCAAGTAGATTACTTGAAGGCTAGGCTTTCTTTCTTCTTGTTATTCATTGGGTCGACTGACTTCCATGCATAGGCCTGACAGTCTGTTCCCTTGTATACGAAAACAGATACGTAATGACGTCTCATTACAATGTTTTCTCAGATCAATCAGAACATGGCCTTAATCTGGATCTGGATTTAGATCAGAGAGTGAGATTAGTCAACTTGTCACTGGTCAGTAGTCACCAGTCTGGTGTGTTGTTGTGTTGCCACCCCCCAACCCAGACAATGTTCATCAAATCAAGTTGATCCTTGTCAATCTTGAATGTCAATGATTAGAAGCACATCATGCGGGAGAAATTCCATAACCTGGAGCCAGTCAACGAGGTGTGTTCGCTATTGCTCACACA